>CAMZJQ010000145.1:0-84580 GCA_947310385.1 Nephrotoma appendiculata | reverse complement strand
TGTGACGGCACTATACCCTAATGTCCCAGTAGAAAAGGCGATAGAATGCATGGTGGATCACGCAAGGCAGGAAAAAGTTGATGAAGACAAAATCACTCTCTACAGAAAGGTGGCAGAGACATGTATGCAACAAAGTTTCCTTCCAATTTAGAGGAAAGTTTTATAAACAAACCTTCGGCACGTGTTATGGGAAGCAAGCTAGCACCGTATCTCAGCAACGTATTCATGAATAAATTGGAAAACCAAATCAGCACCAGTAATTTGTTCCCGCGGGTATGGCTGAGATACGTAGATGATGTATTTGCCGTCATTAAAAGGTCACAATTAAACGAAACACTTGACAACTCAACAAGCAATATCCGACGATTAAGTTCAACGTACGAAATGGAAGAAAATAGTGTACTACCTTTCTTAGACCTTAAAGTAATTCGAAATGGTGATCAATTGAATTTGGAATCTACAGAAAAGCAACGAACACTCAAAGATGGCATCACTTCGGATTCGCATCACAGTGGAGCACACAAGAAGGCAGCATTCCATTCAATGGCCCCATCGACTATATACTATACCCATGTCGTCAGAGGAGTTCCAAGCGGAAGAAAAATTAATTAAAAACACAGCACAAATAAATGGTTACGATATACGATTTATTCAAAATATATTGGACAATCACAAACGGAAACAACAAATCAACATCCATACCACATTACAAAATAGCACGGATCCCACTGCGAAAAGACGAATATGTGTACCATTTTTTCCATCGATTACAAATAAACTAAAAAATGTACTCAAAAAATTCAACTTCGAGCTGGTCACAAAAAGCACGAATTTGGGTTCCAGAATCTGCAGATACAAGGACCTCACACACAACATTGAAATCTGGAATATACAAAATCGGTTGCACCAAGTGTGACAGCAAGTACATCGGCCAAACGAAAAGAGCATTCCACAAACGATTCCAGGAACATTTAAATTCTGTAAGAAATAAAGATGCAGTAAATAGTGTAGCGAGACATATGTTAAATAATAGAAACCATCAAGTGGATATAACAAACTCACATATTATAAAAGAAGTACAAAAAAGTTGGGAACTGGATGCCATGGAATCACTGTATATTTACAAACACGAAATCGGCATAATGAATCAAGAGAAGGTACCAATTTCATTCCAATCTGTTTAATTTGGTTAGCAGCCTAACACACTAAATTCACACAACACACAGAAAGGCAACCACAATTATATTTTGTTTTGTTTTTTGTTATTAATTTTGTTAACTCGGAAAAATTTTTAGTCACTGACACTTTTCACAAAAACTAGCTATTTGTTTACAGTAATGTTTTGACAAAATTTCTATTTTTTTATTTTTTTTATTTTTGACTTTTTATATTGTTTTGGGAAATTAAATTTTGTTTTTTGGTTGTTGTATAAAATTTCATTTAATATTTTTTATGTTAAATAATTTCCCTAACACACACAGTTAAATATTTTTATTTTTGTTTTTTAAATTCAATTTGTAAATTACTGGTAATATTTTATACATGTATGTACATAGTTCATACCTATAAGCATCGGACAAGTGTTTTATGTATAATGGTATATACGCTTACACATAAAACGTGCAAACTTTTAAGCGGGGCGATTTTAGTATTTTTAATTCAATTGCAAATGTAAATCTGAAGATGACCACTAAGTGGTCGAAAACGTTCATTTTTTGTAAATAAATTAATTTAATGTAAATTTTTTGTTTTATTAATTTAAGTGGGTTTTAAAAAGGTGTTCACTACAAAGTGCTTAACGATTACAAATGGAAACCACGGCGGCTTCGCAATACAATAATACTTAACTATTATAGTCAGAATAGAAACTCATCTCCTGGTGGCTGGACCAATTTCGAAAGAATCTAGATTTGTAGAAAATTAAATTCTAAGAACTTTTCTAGAAAGCGACATTTCTCTACGAATGATAAAAAAAAAGTTACATGGGAAAAATTAATCGAAATTGTACATAACGCTAAATCGAACTAACGAATGGATTGTGTCGTATGAAAATTTAAAACTAAAAAAAATAGTACTTCCATTCATGATATCAACATGAAATTTTGAATGCAGCTTGATATTGAGGTTAATAAAAGCGGAGAATTTCTAAATCTTAACTATTATAGTCAGAATAGAAACTCATCTCCTGGTGGCTGGACCAATTTCGAAAGAATCTAGATTTGTAGAAAATTAAATTCTTAGAACTTTTCTAGAATGCGACATTTCTCTACGAATGATAAAAAAAAAGTTACATGGGAAAAATTAATCGAAATTGTACATAACGCTAAATCGAACTAACGAATGGATTGTGTCGTATGAAAATTTAAAACTAAAAAAAATAGTACTTCCATTCATGATATCAACATGAAATTTTGAATGCAGCTTGATATTGAGGTTAATAAAAGCGGAGAATTCTAAAATCTTAACTATTATAGTCAGAATAGAAACTCATCTCCTGGTGGCTGGACCAATTTCGAAAGAATCTAGATTTGTAGAAAATTAAATTCTAAGAACTTTTCTAGAAAGCGACATTTCTCTACGAATGATAAAAAAAAGTTACATGGGAAAAATTAATCGAAATTGTACATAACGCTAATCGAACTAACGAATGGATTGTGTCGTATGAAAATTTAAAACTAAAAAAAATAGTACTTCATTCATGATATCAACATGAAATTTTGAATGCAGCTTGATATTGAGGTTAATAAAAGCGGAGAATTCTAAAATCTTAACTATTATAGTCAGAATAGAAACTCATCTCCTGGTGGCTGGACCAATTTCGAAAGAATCTAGATTTGTAGAAAATTAAATTCTAAGAACTTTTCTAGAAAGCGACATTTCTCTACGAATGAATAAAAAAAAGTTACATGGGAAAAATTAATCGAAATTGTACATAACGCTAAATCGAACAAACGAATGGATTGTGTCGTATGAAAATTTAAACTAAAAAAAATAGTACTTCCATTCATGATATCAACATGAAAATTTTGAATGCAGCTTGATATTGAGGTTAATAAAAGCGGAGAATTCTAAAATCTTAACTATTATAGTCAGAATAGAAACTCATCTCCTGGTGGCTGGACCAATTTCGAAAGAATCTAGATTTGTAGAAAATTAAATTCTAAGAACTTTTCTAGAAAGCGACATTTCTCTACGAATGATAAAAAAAAAGTTACATGGGAAAAATTAATCGAAATTGTACATAACGCTAAATCGAACTAACGAATGGATTGTGTCGTATGAAAATTTAAAACTAAAAAAAATAGTACTTCCATTCATGATATCAACATGAAATTTTGAATGCAGCTTGATATTGAGGTTAATAAAAAGCGGAGAATTCTAAAATCTTAACTATTATAGTCAGAATAGAAACTCATCTCCTGGTGGCTGGACCAATTTCGAAAGAATCTAGATTTGTAGAAAATTTAATTCTAAGAACTTTTCTTAGAAAGCGACATTTCTCTACGAATGATAAAAAAAAAGTTACATGGGAAAAATTAATCGAAATTGTACATAACGCTAAATCGAACTAACGAATGGATTGTGTCGTATGAAAATTTAAAACTAAAAAAAATAGTACTTCCATTCATGATATCAACCATGAAATTTTGAATGCAGCTTGATATTGAGGTTAATAAAAGCGGAGAATTCTAAAATCTTAACTATTATAGTCAGAATAGAAACTCATCTCCTGGTGGCTGGACCAATTTCGAAAGAATCTAGATTTGTAGAAAATTAAATTCTAAGAACTTTTCTAGAAAGGCGACATTTCTCTACGAATGATATAAAAAAGTTACATGGGAAAAATTAATCGAAATTGTACATAACGCTAAATCGAACTAACGAATGGATTGTGTCGTATGAAAATTTAAAACTAAAAAAAAATAGTACTTCCATTCATGATATCAACATGAAATTTTGAATGCAGCTTGATATTGAGGGTTAATAAAAGCGGAGAATTCTAAAATCTTAACTATTATAGTCAGAATAGAAACTCATCTCTGGTGGCTGGGACCAATTTCGAAGAATCTAGATTTGTAGAAAATTAAATTCTAAGAACTTTTCTAGAAAGCGACATTTCTCTACGAATGATAAAAAAAAAGTTACATGGGACAAATTAATCGAAATTGTACATAACGCTAAATCGAACTAACGAATGGATTGTGTCGTATGAAAATTTAAAACTAAAGAAAAATAGTACTTCCATTCATGATATCAACATGAAATTTTGAATGCAGCTTGATATTGAGGTTAATAAAAGCGGAGAATTCTAAAATCTTAACTATTATAGTCAGAATAGAAACTCATCTCCTGGTGGCTGGACCAATTTCGAAAGATCTAGATTTGTAGAATATTAAATTCTAAGAACTTTTCTAGAAAGCGACATTTCTCTACGATGATAAAAAAAAAGTTACATGGGAAAAATTAATCGAAATTGTACATAACGCTAATCGAACTTAACGAATGGATTGTGTCGTATGAAAATTTAAACTAAAAAAATAGTACTTCCATTCATGATATCAACATGAAAATTTTGAATGCAGCTTGATATTGAGGTTAATAAAAGCGGAGAATTCTAAAATCTTAACTATTATAGTCAGAATAGAAACTCATCTCCTGGTGGCTGGACCAATTTCGAAAGAATCTAGATTTGTAGAAAATTAAATTCTAAGAACTTTTCTAGAAAGCGACATTTCTCTACGAATGATAAAAAAAAAGTTACATGGGAAAAATTAATCGAAATTGTACATAACGCTAAATCGAACTAACGAATGGATTGTGTCGTATGAAAATTTAAAACTAAAAAAAATAGTACTTCCATTCATGATATCAACATGAAATTTTGAATGCAGCTTGATATTGAGGTTAATAAAAGCGGAGAAATTCTAAAATCTTAACTATTATAGTCGGAATAGAAACTCATCTCCTGGTGGCTGGACCAATTTTCGAAAGAATCTAGATTTGTAGAAAATTTAAATTCTAAGAACTTTTCTAGAAAGCGACATTTCTCTACGAATGATAAAAAAAAAGTTACATGGGAAAAATTAATTGAAATTGTACATAACGCTAAATCGAACTAACGAATGGATTGTGGTCGTATTGAAAATTTAAAACTAAAAAAAATAGTACTTCCATTCATGATATCAACATGAAATTTTGAATGCAGCTTGATATTGAGGTTAATAAAAGCGGAGAATTCTAAAATCTTAACTATTATAGTCAGAATAGAAACTCATCTCCTGGTGGCTGGACCAATTTCGAAAGAATCTAGATTTGTAGAAAATTAAATTCTAAGAACTTTTCTAGAATGCGACATTTCTCTACGAATGATAAAAAAAAAGTTACATGGGAAAAATTAATCGAAATTGTACATAACGCTAAATCGAACTAACGAATGGATTGTGTCGTATGAAAATTTAAACTAAAAAAAATAGTACTTCCATTCATGATATCAACATGAAATTTTGAATGCAGCTTGATATTGAGGTTAATAAAAGCGGAGAATTCTAAAATCTTAACTATTATAGTCGGAATAGAAACTCATCTCCTGGTGGCTGGACCAATTTCGAAAGAATCTAGATTTGTAGAAAATTAAATTCTAAGAACTTTTCTAGAAAGCGACATTTCTCTACGAATGATAAAAAAAAGTTACATGGGAAAAATTAATCGAAATTGTACATAACGCTAAATCGAACTAACGAATGGATTGTGTCGTATGAAAATTTAAAACTAAAAAAAATAGTACTTCCATTCATGATATCAACATGAAATTTTGAATGCAGCTTGATATTGAGGTTAATAAAAGCGGAGAATTCTAAAATCTTAACTATTATAGTCAGAATAGAAACTCATCTCCTGGTGGCTGGACCAATTTCGAAAGAATCTAGATTTGTAGAAAATTAAATTCTAAGAACTTTTCTAGAATGCGACATTTCTCTACGAATGATAAAAAAAAAGTTACATGGGAAAAATTAATCGAAATTGTACATAACGCTAAATCGAACTAACGAATGGATTGTGTCGTATGAAAATTTAAAACTAAAAAAATTAGTACTTCCATTCATGATATCAACATGAAATTTTGAATGCAGCTTGATATTGAGGTTAATAAAAGCGGAGAATTCTAAAATCTTAACTATTATAGTCAGAATAGAAACTCATCTCCTGGTGGCTGGACCAATTTCGAAAAGAATCTAGATTTGTAGAAATTAAATATATTATTATAGATATAGATTGTAGAAAATTAAATTCTAAGAACTTTTCTAGAATGCGACATTTCTCTACGAATGATAAAAAAAAAGTTACATGGGAAAAATTAATCGAAATTGTACATAACGCTAAATCGAACTAACGAATGGATTGTGTCGTATGAAAATTTAAAACTAAAAAAAATAGTACTTCCATTCATGATATCAACATGAAATTTTGAATGCAGCTTGATATTGAGGTTAATAAAAGCGGAGAATTCTAAAATCTTAACTATTATAGTCAGAATAGAAACTCATCTCCTGGTGCTGGACCAATTTCGAAAGAATCTAGATTTGTAGAAAATTAAATTCTAAGAACTTTTCTAGAATGCGACATTTCTCTACGAGTGATAAAAAAAAAGTTACATAGGGAAAAATTAATCGAAATTGTACATAACGCTAAATCGAACAAACGAATGGATTGTGTCGTATGAAAATTTAAAACTAAAAAAAAATAGTACTTCCATTCATGATATCAACATGAAATTTTGAATGCAGCTTGATATTGAGGTTAATAAAAGCGGAGAATTCTAAAATCTTAACTATTATAGTCGGAATAGAAACTCATCTCCTGGTGCTGGACCAATTTCGAAAGAATCTAGATTTGTAGAAATTAAATTCTAAGAACTTTTCTAGAATGCGACATTTCTCTACGAATGATAAAAAAAAAGTTACATAGGAAAAATTAATCGAAATTGTACATAACGCTAATCGAACTAACGAATGGATTGTGTCGTATGAAAATTTAAAACTAAAAAAAATAGTACTTCCATTCATGATATCAACATGAAATTTTGAATGCAGCTTGATATTGAGGTAAATAAAAGCGGAGAATTCTAAAATCTTAACTATTATAGTCAGAATAGAAACTCATCTCCTGGTGGCTGGACCAATTTCGAAAGAATCTAGATTTGTAGAAAATTAAATTCTAAGAACTTTTCTAGAAAGCGACATTTCTCTACGAATGATAAAAAAAAAGTTACATGGGAAAAATTAATCGAAATTGTACATAACGCTAAATCGAACTAACGAATGGATTGTGTCGTATGAAAATTTAAAACTAAAAAAAATAGTACTTCCATTCATGATATCAACATGAAATTTTGAATGCAGCTTGATATTGAGGTTAATAAAAGCGGAGAATTCCTAAAATCTTAACTATTATAGTCAGAATAGAAACTCATCTCCTGGTGGCTGGACCAATTTCGAAGAATCTAGATTTGTAGAAAATTAAATTCTAAGAACTTTTCTAGAAAGCGACATTTCTCTACGAATGATAAAAAAAAAGTTACATGGGAAAAATTAATCGAAATTGTACATAACGCTAAATCGAACTAACGAATGGATTGTGTCGTATGAAAATTTAAAACTAAAAAAAATAGTACTTCATTCATGATATCAACATGAAATTTTGAATGCAGCTTGATATTGAGGTTAATAAAAGCGGAGAATTCTAAAATCTTAACTATTATAGTCAGAATAGAAACTCATCTCCTGGTGGCTGGACCAATTTCGAAAGAATCTAGATTTGTAGAAAATTAAATTCTAAGAACTTTTCTAGAAAGCGACATTTCTCTACGAATGATAAAAAAAAAGTTACATGGGAAAAATTAATCGAAATTGTACATAACGCTAAATCGAACTAACGAATGGATTGTGTCGTATGAAAATTTAAAACTAAAAAAACATAGTACTTCCATTCATGATATCAACATGAAATTTTGAATGCAGCTTGATATTGAGGTTAATAAAGCGGAGAATTCTAAATCTTAACTATTATAGTCAGAATAGAAACTCATCTCCTGGTGGCTGGACCAATTTCGAAAGAATCTAGATTTGTAGAAAATTAAATTCTAAGAACTTTTCTAGAATGCGACATTTCTCTACGAATGATAAAAAAAAAGTTACATGGGAAAAATTAATCGAAATTGTACATAACGCTAATCGAACTAACGAATGGATTGTGTCGTATGAAAATTTAAAACTAAAAAAAATAGTACTTCCATTCATGATATCAACATGAAATTTTGAATGCAGCTTGATATTGAGGTTAATAAAAGCGGAGAATTCTAAAATCTTAACTATTATAGTCAGAATAGAAACTCATCTCCTGGTGGCTGGACCAATTTCGAAAGAATCTAGATTTGTAGAAAATTAAATTCTAAGAACTTTTCTAGAATGCGACATTTCTCTACGAATGATAAAAAAAAAGTTACATGGGAAAAATTAATCGAAATTGTACATAACGCTAAATCGAACTAACGAATGGATTGTGTCGTATGAAAATTTAAAACTAAAAAAAATAGTACTTCCATTCATGATATCAACATGAAATTTTGAATGCAGCTTGATATTGAGGTTAATAAAAGCGGAGAATTCTAAAATCTTAACTATTATAGTCAGAATAGAAACTCATCTCCTGGTGGCTGGACCAATTTCGAAAGAATCTAGATTTTGTAGAAAATTAAATTCTAAGAACTTTTCTAGAAAGCGACATTTCTCTACGAATGATAAAAAAAAAGTTACATGGGAAAAATTAATCGAAATTGTACATAACGCTAAATCGAACTAACGAATGGATTGTGTCGTATGAAAATTTAAAACTAAAAAAAATAGTACTTCCATTCATGATATCAACATGAAATTTTGAATGCAGCTTGATATTGAGGTTAATAAAAGCGGAGAATTCTAAAATCTTAACTATTATAGTCAGAATAGAAACTCATCTCCTGGTGGCTGGACCAATTTCGAAAGAATCTAGATTTGTAGAAAATGTAAATTCTAAGACTTTTCTAGAAAGCGACATTTCTCTACGAATGATAAAAAAAAGTTACATGGGAAAAATTAATCGAAATTGTACATAACGCTAAATCGAACTAACGAATGGATTGTGTCGTATGAAAAATTTAAAACTAAAAAAAATTAGTACTTCCATTCATGATATCAACATGAAATTTTGAATGCAGCTTGATATTTGAAGGAAATCTTAAACTATTATAGTCAGAATAGAAACTCATCTCCTGGTGGCTGGACCAATTTCGAAAGATCTAGATTTGTAGAAAATTAAATTCTAAGAACTTTTCTAGAAAGCGACATTTCTCTACGAATGATAAAAAAAAAGTTACATGGGAAAAATTAATCGAAATTGTACATAACGCTAAATCGAACTAACGAATGGATTGTGTCGTATGAAAATTTAAAACTAAAAAAATAGTACTTCCATTCATGATATCAACATGAAATTTTGAATGCAGCTTGATATTGAGGTTAATAAAAGCGGAGAATTCTAAAATCTTAACTATTATAGTCAGAATAGAAACTCATCTCCTGGTGGCTGGACCAATTTCGAAAGAATCTAGATTTGTAGAAATTAAATTCTAAGACTTTTCTAGAAAGCGACATTTCTCTACGAATGATAAAAAAAAAGTTACATGGGAAAAATTAATCGAAATTGTACATAACGCTAAATCGAACTAACGAATGGATTGTGTCGTATGAAAATTTAAAACTAAAAAAATAGTACTTCCATTCATGATATCAACATGAAATTTTGAATGCAGCTTGATATTGAGGTTAATAAAAGCGGAGAATTCTAAAATCTTAACTATTATAGTCAGAATAGAAACTCATCTCCTGGTGGCTGGACCAATTTCGAAAGAATCTAGATTTGTAGAAAATTAAATTCTAAGAACTTTTCTAGAAAGCGACATTTCTCTACGAATGATAAAAAAAAAGTTACATGGGAAAAATTAATCGAAATTGTACATAACGCTAAATCGAACTAACGAATGGATTGTGTCGTATGAAAATTTAAAACTAAAAAAAATAGTACTTCCATTCATGATATCAACATGAAATTTTGAATGCAGCTTGATATTGAGGTTAATAAAAGCGGAGAATTCTAAAATCTTAACTATTATAGTCAGAATAGAAACTCATCTCCTGGTGGCTGGACCAATTTCGAAAGAATCTAGATTTGTAGAAAATTAAATTCTAAGAACTTTTCTAGAAAGCGACATTTCTCTACGAATGATAAAAAAAAAGTTACATGGGAAAAATTAATCGAAATTGTACATAACGCTAAATCGAACTAACGAATGGATTGTGTCGTATGAAAATTTAAAACTAAAAAAAATAGTACTTCCATTCATGATATCAACATGAAATTTTGAATGCAGCTTGATATTGAGGTTAATAAAAGCGGAGAATTCTAAAATCTTAACTATTATAGTCAGAATAGAAACTCATCTCCTGGTGGCTGGACCAATTTCGAAAGAATCTAGATTTGTAGAAAATTAAATTCTAAGAACTTTTCTAGAAAGCGACATTTCTCTACGAATGATAAAAAAAAAGTTACATGGGAAAAATTAATCGAAATTGTACATAACGCTAAATCGAACTAACGAATGGATTGTGTCGTATGAAAATTTAAAACTAAAAAAAAATAGTACTTCCATTCATGATATCAACATGAAATTTTGAATGCAGCTTGATATTGAGGTTAATAAAAGCGGAGAATTCTAAAATCTTAACTATTATAGTCAGAATAGAAACTCATCTCCTGGTGGCTGGACCAATTTCGAAAGAATCTAGATTTGTAGAAAATTAAATTCTAAGAACTTTTCTAGAAATGCGACATTTCTCTACGAATGATAAAAAAAAAAGTTACATGGGAAAAATTAATCGAAATTGTACATAACGCTAAATCGAACTAACGAATGGATTGTGTCGTATGAAAATTTAAAACTAAAAAAAATAGTACTTCCATTCATGATATCAACATGAAATTTTGAATGCAGCTTGATATTGAGGTTAATAAAAGCGGAGAATTCTAAAATCTTAACTATTATAGTCAGAATAGAAACTCATCTCCTGGTGGCTGGACCAATTTCGAAAGAATCTAGATTTGTAGAAAATTAAATTCTAAGAACTTTTCTAGAATGCGACATTTCTCTACGAATGACAAAAAAAAAGTTACATGGGAAAAATTAATCGAAATTGTACATAACGCTAAATCGAACTAACGAATGGATTGTGTCGTATGAAAATTTAAAACTAAAAAAAATAGTACTTCCATTCATGATATCAACATGAAATTTTGAATGCAGCTTGATATTGAGGTTAATAAAAGCGGAGAATTCTAAAATCTTAACTATTATAGTCAGAATAGAAACTCATCTCCTGGTGGCTGGACCAATTTCGAAAGAATCTAGATTTGTAGAAAATTAAATTCTAAGAACTTTTCTAGAAAAGCGACATTTCTCTACGAATGATAAAAAAAAAGTTACATGGGAAAAATTAATCGAAATTGTACATAACGCTAAATCGAACTAACGAATGGATTGTGTCGTATGAAAATTTAAAACTAAAAAAAATAGTACTTCCATTCATGATATCAACATGAAATTTTGAATGCAGCTTGATATTGAGGTTAATAAAAGCGGAGAATTCTAAAATCTTAACTATTATAGTCAGAATAGAAACTCATCTCCTGGTGGCTGACCAATTTCGAAAGAATCTAGATTTGTAGAAAATTAAATTCTAAGAACTTTTCTAGAAAGCGACATTTCTCTACGAATGATAAAAAAAAAAAGTTACATGGGAAAAATTAATCGAAATTGTACATAACGCTAAATCGAACTAACGAATGGATTGTGTCGTATGAAAATTTAAAACTAAAAAAAAATAGTACTTCCATTCATGATATCAACATGAAATTTTGAATGCAGCTTGATATTGAGGTTAATAAAAGCGGAGAATTCTAAAATCTTAACTATTATAGTCAGAATAGAAACTCATCTCCTGGTGGCTGGACCAATTTCGAAAGAATCTAGATTTGTAGAAAATTAAATTCTAAGAACTTTTCTAGAATGCGACATTACTCTACGAATGATAAAAAAAAAGTTACATGGGAAAAATTAATCGAAATTGTACATAACGCTAAATCGAACTAACGAATGGATTGTGTCGTATGAAAATTTAAAACTAAAAAAAATAGTACTTCCATTCATGATATCAACATGAAATTTTGAATGCAGCTTGATATTGAGGTTAATAAAAGCGGAGAATCCTAAAATCTTAACTATTATAGTCAGAATAGAAACTCATCTCCTGGTGGCTGGACCAATTTCGAAAGAATCTAGATTTGTAGAAAATTAAATTCTAAGAACTTTTCTAGAAAGCGACATTTCTCTACGAATGATAAAAAAAAAGTTACATGGGAAAAATTAATCGAAATTGTACATAACGCTAAATCGAACTAACGAATGGATTGTGTCGTATGAAAATTTAAAACTAAAAAAAATAGTACTTCCATTCATGATATCAACATGAAATTTTGAATGCAGCTTGATATTGAGGTTAATAAAAGCGGAGAATTCTAAAATCTTAACTATTATAGTCAGAATAGAAACTCATCTCCTGGTGGCTGGACCAATTTCGAAAGAATCTAGATTTGTAGAAAATTAAATTCTAAGAACTTTTCTAGAATGCGACATTTCTCTACGAATGATAAAAAAAAGTTACATGGGAAAAATTAATCGAAATTGTACATAACGCTAAATCGAACTAACGAATGGATTGTGTCGTATGAAAATTTAAAACTAAAAAAAATAGTACTTCCATTCATGATATCAACATGAAATTTTGAATGCAGCTTGATATTGAGGTTAATAAAAGCGGAGAATTCTAAAATCTTAACTATTATAGTCAGAATAGAAACTCATCTCCTGGTGGCTGGACCAATTTCGAAAGAATCTAAGATTTGTAGAAAATTAAATTCTAAGAACTTTTCTAGAATGCGACATTTCTCTACGAATGATAAAAAAAAAGTTACATGGGAAAAATTAATCGAAATTGTACATAACGCTAAATCGAACTAACGAATGGATTGTGTCGTATGAAAATTTAAAACTAAAAAAAATAGTACTTCCATTCATGATATCAACATGAAATTTTGAATGCAGCTTGATATTGAGGTTAATAAAAGCGGAGAATTCTAAAATCTTAACTATTATAGTCAGAATAGAAACTCATCTCCTGGTGGCTGGACCAATTTCGAAAGATCTAGATTTGTAGAAAATTAAATTCTAAGAACTTTTCTAGAAAGCGACATTTCTCTACGAATGATAAAAAAAAAGTTACATGGGAAAAATTAATCGAAATTGTACATAACGCTAAATCGAACTAACGAATGGATTGTGTCGTATGAAAATTTAAAACTAAAAAAAATAGTACTTCCATTCATGATATCAACATGAAATTTTGAATGCAGCTTGATATTGAGGTTAATAAAAGCGGAGAATTCTAAAATCTTAACTATTATAGTCAGAATAGAAACTCATCTCCTGGTGGCTGGACCAATTTCGAAAGAATCTAGATTTGTAGAAAATTAAATTCTAAGAACTTTTCTAGAAAGCGACATTTCTCTACGAATGATAAAAAAAAAGTTACATGGGAAAAATTAATCGAAATTGTACATAACGCTAAATCGAACTAACGAATGGATTGTGTCGTATGAAAATTTAAAACTAAAAAAAATAGTACTTCCATTCATGATATCAACATGAAATTTTGAATGCAGCTTGATATTGAGGTTAATAAAAGCGGAGAATTCTAAAATCTTAACTATTATAGTCAGAATAGAAACTCATCTCCTGGTGGCTGGACCAATTTCGAAAGAATCTAGATTTGTAGAAAATTAAATTCTAAGAACTTTTCTAGAATGCGACATTTCTCTACGAATGATAAAAAAAAAGTTACATGGGAAAAATTAATCGAAATTGTACATAACGCTAAATCGAACTAACGAATGGATTGTGTCGTATGAAAATTTAAAACTAAAAAAAATAGTACTTCCATTCATGATATCAACATGAAATTTTGAATGCAGCTTGATATTGAGGTTAATAAAAGCGGAGAATTCTAAAATCTTAACTATTATAGTCAGAATAGAAACTCATCTCCTGGTGGCTGGACAATTTCGAAAGAATCTAGATTTGTAGAAAATTAAATTCTAAGAACTTTTCTAGAAAGCGACATTTCTCTACGAATGATAAAAAAAAGTTACATGGGAAAAATTAATCGAAATTGTACATAACGCTAAATCGAACTAACGAATGGATTGTGTCGTATGAAAATTTAAAACTAAAAAAAAAATAGTACTTCCATTCATGATATCAACATGAAATTTTGAATGCAGCTTGATATTGAGGTTAATAAAAGCGGAGAATTCTAAAATCTTAACTATTATAGTCAGAATAGAAACTCATCTCCTGGTGGCTGGACCAATTTCGAAAGAATCTAGATTTGTAGAAAATTAAATTCTAAGAACTTTTCTAGAATGCGACATTTCTCTACGAATGATAAAAAAAAAGTTACATGGGAAAAATTAATCGAAATTGTACATAACGCTAAATCGAACTAACGAATGGATTGTGTCGTATGAAAATTTAAAACTAAAAAAAATAGTACTTCCATTCATGATATCAACATGAAATTTTGAATGCAGCTTGATATTGAGGTTAATAAAAGCGGAGAATTCTAAATCTAACTATTATAGTCAGAATAGAAACTCATCTCCTGGTGGCTGGACCAATTTCGAAAGAATCTAGATTTGTAGAAAATTAAATTCTAAGAACTTTTCTAGAATGCGACATTTCTCTACGAATGATAAAAAAAAAGTTACATGGGAAAAATTAATCGAAATTGTACATAACGCTAAATCGAACTAACGAATGGATTGTGTCGTATGAAAATTTAAAACTAAAAAAATTAGTACTTCCATTCATGATATCAACATGAAATTTTGAATGCAGCTTGATATTGAGGTTAATAAAAGCGGAGAATTCTAAAATCTTAACTATTATAGTCAGAATAGAAACTCATCTCCTGGTGGCTGGACCAATTTCGAAAGAATCTAGATTTGTAGAAAATTAAATTCTAAGAACTTTTCTAGAATGCGACATTTCTCTACGAATGATAAAAAAAAGTTACATGGGAAAAATTAATCGAAATTGTACATAACGCTAAATCGAACTAACGAATGGATTGTGTCGTATGAAAATTTAAAACTAAAAAAAATAGTACTTCCATTCATGATATCAACATGAAATTTTGAATGCAGCTTGATATTGAGGTTAATAAAAGCGGAGAATTCTAAAATCTTAACTATTATAGTCAGAATAGAAACTCATCTCCTGGTGGCTGGACCAATTTCGAAAGAATCTAGATTTGTAGAAAATTAAATTCTAAGAACTTTTCTAGAAAGCGACATTTCTCTACGAATGATAAAAAAAAAGTTACATGGGAAAAATTAATCGAAATTGTACATAACGCTAAATCGAACTAACGAATGGATTGTGTCGTATGAAAATTTAAAACTAAAAAAAATAGTACTTCCATTCATGATATCAACATGAAATTTGAATGCAGCTTGATATTGAGGTTAATAAAAGCGGAGAATTCTAAAATCTTAACTATTATAGTCAGAATAGAAACTCATCTCCTGGTGGCTGGACCAATTTCGAAAGAATCTAGATTTGTAGAAAATTAAATTCTAAGAACTTTTCTAGAATGCGACATTTCTCTACGAATGATAAAAAAAAAGTTACATGGGAAAAATTAATCGAAATTGTACATAACGCTAAATCGAACTAACGAATGGATTGTGTCGTATGAAAATTTAAAACTAAAAAAATTAGTACTTCCATTCATGATATCAACATGAAATTTTGAATGCAGCTTGATATTGAGGTTAATAAAAGCGGAGAATTCTAAAATCTTAACTATTATAGTCGAATAGAAACTCATCTCCTGGTGGCTGGACCAATTTCGAAAGAATCTAGATTTGTAGAAAATTAAATTCTAAGAACTTTTTAGAATGCGACATTTCTCTACGAATGATAAAAAAAAAGTTACATGGGAAAAATTAATCGAAATTGTACATAACGCTAAATCGAACTAACGAATGGATTGTGTCGTATGAAAATTTAAAACTAAAAAAAATAGTACTTCCATTCATGATATCAACATGAAATTTTGAATGCAGCTTGATATTGAGGTTAATAAAAGCGGAGAATTCTAAATCTTAACTATTATAGTCAGATAGAAACTCATCTCCTGGTGGCTGGACCAATTTCGAAAGAATCTAGATTTGTAGAAAATTAAATTCTAAGAACTTTTCTAGAAAGCGACATTTCTCTACGAATGAATAAAAAAAAAGTTACATGGGAAAAATTAATCGAAATTGTACATAACGCTAAATCGAACTAACGAATGGATTGTGTCGTATGAAAATTTAAAACTAAAAAAAATAGTACTTCCATTCATGATATCAACATGAAATTTTGAATGCAGCTTTGATATTGAGGTTAATAAAAGCGGAGAATTCTAAAATCTTAAATATTATAGTCAGAATAGAAACTCATCTCCTGGTGGCTGGACCAATTTCGAAAGAATCTAGATTTGTAGAAAATTAAATTCTAAGAACTTTTCTAGAAAGCGACATTTCTCTACGAATGATAAAAAAAAAGTTACATGGGAAAAATTAATCGAAATTGTACATAACGCTAAATCGAACTAACGAATGGATTGTGTCGTATGAAATTTAAAACTAAAAAAAATAGTACTTCCATTCATGATATCAACATGAAAATTTTGAATGCAGCTTGATATTGAGGTTAATAAAAGCGGAGAATTCTAAAATCTTAACTATTATAGTCAGAATAGAAACTCATCTCCTGGTGGCTGGACCAATTTCGAAAGAATCTAGATTTGTAGAAAATTAAATTCTAAGAACTTTTCTAGAAAGCGACATTTCTCTACGAATGATAAAAAAAAAGTTACATGGGAAAAATTAATCGAAATTGTACATAACGCTAAATCGAACTAACGAATGGATTGTGTCGTATGAAAATGTAAAACTAAAAAAAATAGTACTTCCATTCATGATATCAACATGAAATTTTGAATGCAGCTTGATATTGAGGTTAATAAAAGCGGAGAATTCTAAAATCTTAACTATTATAGTCAGAATAGAAACTCATCTCCTGGTGGCTGGACCAATTTCGAAAGAATCTAGATTTGTAGAAATTAAATTCTAAGAACTTTTCTAGAATGCGACATTTCTCTACGAATGATAAAAAAAAAGTTACATGGGAAAAATTAATCGAAATTGTACATAACGCTAAATCGAACTAACGAATGGATTGTGTCGTATGAAAATGTAAAACTAAAAAAAATAGTACTTCCATTCATGATATCAACATGAAATTTTGATGCAGCTTGATATTGAGGTTAATAAAAGCGGAGAATTCTAAAATCTTAACTATTATAGTCAGAATAGAAACTCATCTCCTGGTGGCTGGACCAATTCGAAAGAATCTAGATTTGTAGAAAATTAAATTCTAAGAACTTTTCTAGAAAGCGACATTTCTCTACGAATGATAAAAAAAAGTTACATGGGAAAAATTAATCGAAATTGTACATAACGCTAAATCGAACTAACGAATGGATTGTGTCGTATGAAAATTAATAAAACTAAAAAAAATAGTACTTCCATTCATGATATCAACATGAAATTTTGAATGCAGCTTGATATTGAGGTTAATAAAAGCGGAGAATTCTAAAATCTTAACTATTATAGTCAGAATAGAAACTCATCTCCTGGTGGCTGGACCAATTTCGAAAGAATCTAGATTTGTAGAAAATTAAATTCTAAGAACTTTTCTAGAAAGCGACATTTCTCTACGAATGATAAAAAAAAAGTTACATGGGAAAAATTAATCGAAATTGTACATAACGCTAAATCGAACTAACGAATGGATTGTGTCGTATGAAAATTTAAAACTAAAAAAAATAGTACTTCCATTCATGATATCAAACATGAAATTTTGAATGCAGCTTGATATTGAGGTTAATAAAAGCGGAGAATTCTAAAATCTTAACTATTATAGTCAGAATAGAAACTCATCTCCTGGTGGCTGGACCAATTTCGAAAGAATCTAGATTTGTAGAAAATTAAATTCTAAGAACTTTTCTAGAAAGCGACATTTCTCTACGAATGATAAAAAAAAAGTTACATGGGAAAAATTAATCGAAATTGTACATAACGCTAAATCGAACTAACGAATGGATTGTGTCGTATGAAAATTTAAAACTAAAAAAAATAGTACTTCCATTCATGATATCAACATGAAATTTTGAATGCAGCTTGATATTGAGGTTAATAAAAGCGGAGAATTCTAAAATCTTAACTATTATAGTCAGAATAGAAACTCATCTCCTGGTGGCTGGACCAATTTCGAAAGAATCTAGATTTGTAGAAAATTAAATTCTAAGAACTTTTCTAGAAAGCGACATTTCTCTACGAATGATAAAAAAAAAGTTACATGGGAAAAATTAATCGAATTGTACATAACGCTAAATCGAACTAACGAATGGATTGTGTCGTATGAAAATTTAAAACTAAAAAAAAATAGTACTTCCATTCATGATATCAACATGAAATTTTGAATGCAGCTTGATATTGAGGTTAATAAAAGCGGAGAATTCTAAAATCTTAACTATTATAGTCAGAATAGAAACTCATCTCCTGGTGGCTGGACCAATTTCGAAAGAATCTAGATTTGTAGAAAATTAAATTCTAAGAACTTTTCTAGAAAGCGACATTTCTCTACGAATGATAAAAAAAAAGTTACATGGGAAAAATTAATCGAAATTGTACATAACGCTAAATCGAACTAACGAATGGATTGTGTCGTATGAAAATTTAAAACTAAAAAAAATAGTACTTCCATTCATGATATCAACATGAAATTTTGAATGCAGCTTGATATTGAGGTTAATAAAGCGGAGAATTCTAAAATCTTAACTATTATAGTCAGAATAGAAACTCATCTCCTGGTGGCTGGACCAATTTCGAAAGAATCTAGATTTGTAGAAAATTAAATTCTAAGAACTTTTCTAGAAAGCGACATTTCTCTACGAATGATAAAAAAAAGTTACATGGGAAAAATTAATCGAATTGTACATAACGCTAAATCGAACTAACGAATGGATTGTGTCGTATGAAAATTTAAAACTAAAAAAAATAGTACTTCCATTCATGATATCAACATGAAATTTTGAATGCAGCTTGATATTGAGGTTAATAAAGCGGAGAATTCTAAAATCTTAACTATTATAGTCAGAATAGAAACTCATCTCCTGGTGGCTGGACCAATTTCGAAAGAATCTAGATTTGTAGAAAATTAAATTCTAAGAACTTTTCTAGAAAGCGACATTTCTCTACGAATGATAAAAAAAAGTTACATGGGAAAAATTAATCGAAATTGTACATAACGCTAAATCGAACTAACGAATGGATTGTGTCGTATGAAAATTTAAAACTAAAAAAAATAGTACTTCCATTCATGATATCAACATGAAATTTTGAATGCAGCTTGATATTGAGGTTAATAAAAGCGGAGAATTCTAAAATCTTAACTATTATAGTCAGAATAGAAACTCATCTCCTGGTGGCTGGACCATTTCGAAAGAATCTAGATTTGTAGAAAATTAAATTCTAAGAACTTTTCTAGAAAGCGACATTTCTCTACGAATGATAAAAAAAAAGTTACATGGGAAAAATTAATCGAAATTGTACATAACGCTAATCGAACTAACGAATGGATTGTGTCGTATGAAAATTTAAAACTAAAAAAAAATAGTACTTCCATTCATGATATCAACATGAAATTTTGAATGCAGCTTGATATTGAGGTTAATAAAAGCGGAGAATTCTAAAATCTTAACTATTATAGTCAGAATAGAAACTCATCTCCTGGTGGCTGGACCAATTTCGAAAGAATCTAGATTTGTAGAAAATTAAATTCTAAGAACTTTTCTAGAAAGCGACATTTCTCTACGAATGATAAAAAAAAAGTTACATGGGAAAAATTAATCGAAATTGTACATAACGCTAAATCGAACTAACGAATGGATTGTGTCGTATGAAAATTTAAAACTAAAAAAATAGTACTTCCATTCATGATATCAACATGAAATTTTGAATGCAGCTTGACATTGAGGTTAATAAAAGCGGAGAATTCTAAAATCTTAACTATTATAGTCAGAATAGAAACTCATCTCCTGGTGGCTGGACCAATTTCGAAAGAATCTAGATTTGTAGAAAATTAAATTCTAAGAACTTTTCTAGAAAGCGACATTTCTCTACGAATGATAAAAAAAAAGTTACATGGGAAAAATTAATCGAAATTGTACATAACGCTAAATCGAACTAACGAATGGATTGTGTCGTATGAAAATTTAAAACTAAAAAAAATAGTACTTCCATTCATGATATCAACATGAAATTTTGAATGCAGCTTGATATTGAGGTTAATAAAAGCGGAGAATTCTAAAATCTTAACTATTATAGTCAGAATAGAAACTCATCTCCTGGTGGCTGGACCAAATTCGAAAGAATCTAGATTTGTAGAAAATTAAATTCTAAGAACTTTTCTAGAAAGCGACATTTCTCTACGAATGATAAAAAAAAAGTTACATGGGAAAAATTAATCGAAATTGTACATAACGCTAAATCGAACTAACGAATGGATTGTGTCGTATGAAAATTTAAAACTAAAAAAATAGTACTTCCATTCATGATATCAACATGAAATTTTGAATGCAGCTTGATATTGAGGTTAATAAAAGCGGAGAATTCTAAAATCTTAACTATTATAGTCGGAATAGAAACTCATCTCCTGGTGGCTGGACCAATTTCGAAAGAATCTAGATTTGTAGAAAATTAAATTCTAAGAACTTTTCTAGAAAGCGACATTTCCTCTACGAATGATAAAAAAAAAGTTACATGGGAAAAATTAATCGAAATTGTACATAACGCTAAATCGAACTAACGAATGGATTGTGTCGTATGAAAATTTAAAACTAAAAAAAATAGTACTTCCATTCATGATATCAACATGAAATTTTGAATGCAGCTTGATATTGAGGTTAATAAAAGCGGAGAATTCTAAAATCTTAACTATTATAGTCAGAATAGAAACTCATCTCCTGGTGGCTGGACCAATTTCGAAAGAATCTAGATTTGTAGAAAATTAAATTCTAAGAACTTTTCTAGAATGCGACATTTCTCTACGAATGATAAAAAAAAGTTACATGGGAAAAATTAATCCGAAATTGTACATAACGCTAAATCGAACTAACGAATGGATTGTGTCGTATGAAAATTTAAAACTAAAAAAAATAGTACTTCCATTCATGATATCAACATGAAATTTTGAATGCAGCTTGATATTGAGGTTAATAAAAGCGGAGAATTCTAAAATCTTAACTATTATAGTCAGAATAGAAACTCATCTCCTGGTGGCTGGACCAATTTCGAAAGAATCTAGATTTGTAGAAAATTAAATTCTAAGAACTTTTCTAGAATGCGACATTTCTCTACGAATGATAAAAAAAAAGTTACATGGGAAAATTAATCGAAATTGTACATAACGCTAAATCGAACTAACGAATGGATTGTGTCGTATGAAAATTTAAAACTAAAAAAAAATAGTACTTCCATTCATGATATCAACATGAAATTTTGAATGCAGCTTGATATTGAGGTTAATAAAAGCGGAGAATTCTAAAATCTTAACTATTATAGTCGGAATAGAAACTCATCTCCTGGTGGCTGGACCAATTTCGAAAGAATCTAGATTTGTAGAAAATTAAATTCTAAGAACTTTTTTAGAAAGCGACATTTCTCTACGAATGATAAAAAAAAAGTTACATGGGAAAAATTAATCGAAATTGTACATAACGCTAAATCGAACTAACGAATGGATTGAGTCGTATGAAAATTTAAAACTAAAAAAAATAGTACTTCCATTCATGATATCAACATGAAATTTTGAATGCAGCTTGATATTGAGGTTAATAAAAGCGGAGAATTCTAAAATCTTAACTATTATAGTCAGAATAGAAACTCATCTCCTGGTGGCTGGACCAATTTCGAAAGAATCTAGATTTGTAGAAAATTAAATTCTAAGAACTTTTCTAGAATGCGACATTTCTCTACGAATGATAAAAAAAAAGTTACATGGGAAAAATTAATCGAAATTGTACATAACGCTAAATCGAACTAACGAATGGATTGTGTCGTATGAAAATTTAAAACTAAAAAAATTAGTACTTCCATTCATGATATCAACATGAAATTTTGAATGCAGCTTGATATTGAGGTTAATAAAAGCGGAGAATTCTAAAATCTTAACTATTATAGTCAGAATAGAAACTCATCTCCTGGTGGCTGGACCAATTTCGAAAGAATCTAGATTTGTAGAAAATTAAATATTATTTATTATATTATTATAGATTTGTAGAAAATTAAATTCTAAGAACTTTTTAGAATGCGACATTTCTCTACGAATGATAAAAAAAAAGTTACATGGGAAAAATTAATCGAAATTGTACATAACGCTAAATCGAACTAACGAATGGATTGTGTCGTATGAAAATTTAAAACTAAAAAAAATAGTACTTCCATTCATGATATCAACATGAAATTTTGAATGCAGCTTGATATTGAGGTTAATAAAAGCGGAGAATTCTAAAATCTTAACTATTATAGTCAGAATAGAAACTCATCTCCTGGTGGCTGGACCAATTTCGAAAGAATCTAGATTTGTAGAAAATTAAATTCTAAGAACTTTTCTAGAATGCGACATTTCTCTACGAATGATAAAAAAAAAGTTACATGGGAAAAATTAATCGAAATTGTACATAACGCTAAATCGAACTAACGAATGGATTGTGTCGTATGAAAATTTAAAACTAAAAAAAATAGTACTTCCATTCATGATATCAACATGAAATTTTAAATGCAGCTTGATATTGAGGTTAATAAAAGCGGAGAATTCTAAAATCTTAACTATTATAGTCAGAATAGAAACTCATCTCCTGGTGGCTGGACCAATTTCGAAAGAATCTAGATTTGTAGAAAATTAAATTCTAAGAACTTTTCTAGAATGCGACATTTCTCTACGAATGATAAAAAAAAAGTTACATAGGAAAAATTAATCGAAATTGTACATAACGCTAAATCGAACTAACGAATGGATTGTGTCGTATGAAAATTTAAAACTAAAAAAAATAGTACTTCCATTCATGATATCAACATGAAATTTTGAATGCAGCTTGATATTGAGGTTAATAAAAGCGGAGAATTCTAAAATCTTAACTATTATAGTCAGAATAGAAACTCATCTCCTGGTGGCTGGACCAATTTCGAAAGAATCTAGATTTGTAGAAAATTAAATTCTAAGAACTTTTCTAGAATGCGACATTTCTCTACGAATGATAAAAAAAAAGTTACATGGGAAAAATTAATCGAAATTGTACATAACGCTAAATCGAACTAACGAATGGATTGTGTCGTATGAAAATTTAAAACTAAAAAAAATAGTACTTCCATTCATGATATCAACATGAAATTTTGAATGCAGCTTGATATTGAGGTTAATAAAAGCGGAGAATTCTAAAATCTTAACTATTATAGTCAGAATAGAAACTCATCTCCTGGTGGCTGGACCAATTTCGAAAGAATCTAGATTTGTAGAAAATTAAATTCTAAGAACTTTTCTAGAAAGCGACATTTCTCTACGAATGATAAAAAAAAAGTTACATGGGAAAAATTAATCGAAATTGTACATAACGCTAAATCGAACTAACGAATGGATTGTGTCGTATGAAATTTAAAACTAAAAAAAATAGTACTTCCATTCATGATATCAACATGAAATTTTGAATGCAGCTTGATATTGAGGTTAATAAAAGCGGAGAATTCTAAAATCTTAACTATTATAGTCAGAATAGAAACTCATCTCCTGGTGGCTGGACCAATTTCGAAAGAATCTAGATTTGTAGAAAATTAAATTCTAAGAACTTTTCTAGAAAGCGACATTTCTCTACGAATGATAAAAAAAAAGTTACATGGGAAAAATTAATCGAAATTGTACATAACGCTAAATCGAACTAACGAATGGATTGTGTCGTATGAAAATTTAAAACTAAAAAAAATAGTACTTCCATTCATGATATCAACATGAAATTTTGAATGCAGCTTGATATTGAGGTTAATAAAAGCGGAGAATTCTAAAATCTTAACTATTATAGTCAGAATAGAAACTCATCTCCTGGTGGCTGGACCAATTTCGAAAGAATCTAGATTTGTAGAAAATTAAATTCTAAGAACTTTTCTAGAAAGCGACATTTCTCTACGAATGATAAAAAAAAAGTTACATGGGAAAAATTAATCGAAATTGTACATAACGCTAAATCGAACTAACGAATGGATTGTGTCGTATGAAAATTTAAAACTAAAAAAAATAGTACTTCCATTCATGATATCAACATGAAATTTTGAATGCAGCTTGATATTGAGGTTAATAAAAGCGGAGAATTCTAAAATCTTAACTATTATAGTCAGAATAGAAACTCATCTCCTGGTGGCTGGACCAATTTCGAAAGAATCTAGATTTGTAGAAAATTAAATTCTAAGAACTTTTCTAGAAAGCGACATTTCTCTACGAATGATAAAAAAAAAGTTACATGGGAAAAATTAATCGAAATTGTACATAACGCTAAATCGAACTAACGAATGGATTGTGTCGTATGAAAATTTAAAACTAAAAAAAATAGTACTTCCATTCATGATATCAACATGAAATTTTGAATGCAGCTTGATATTGAGGTTAATAAAAGCGGAGAATTCTAAATCTTAACTATTATAGTCAGAATAGAAACTCATCTCCTGGTGGCTGGACCAATTTCGAAAGAATCTAGATTTGTAGAAAATTAAATTCTAAGAACTTTTCTAGAATGCGACATTTCTCTACGAATGATAAAAAAAAGTTACATAGGAAAAATTAATCGAAATTGTACATAACGCTAAATCGAACTAACGAATGGATTGTGTCGTATGAAAATTTAAAACTAAAAAAAATAGTACTTCCATTCATGATATCAACATGAAATTTTGAATGCAGCTTGATATTGAGGTTAATAAAAGCGGAGAATTCTAAAATCTTAACTATTATAGTCAGAATAGAAACTCATCTCCTGGTGGCTGGACCAATTTCGAAAGAATCTAGATTGTAGAAAATTAAATTCTAAGAACTTTTCTAGAATGCGACATTTCTCTACGAATGATAAAAAAAAAGTTACATGGGAAAAATTAATCGAAATTGTACATAACGCTAAATCGAACTAACGAATGGATTGTGTCGTATGAAAATTTAAAACTAAAAAAAATAGTACTTCCATTCATGATATCAACATGAAATTTTGAATGCAGCTTGATATTGAGGTTAATAAAAGCGGAGAATTCTAAAATCTTAACTATTATAGTCAGAATAGAAACTCATCTCCTGGTGGCTGGACCAATTTCGAAAGAATCTAGATTTGTAGAAAATTAAATTCTAAGAACTTTTCTAGAAAGCGACATTTCTCTACGAATGATAAAAAAAAAGTTACATGGGAAAAATTAATCGAAATTGTACATAACGCTAAATCGAACTTACGAATGGATTGTGTCGTATGAAAATTTAAAACTAAAAAAAATAGTACTTCCATTCATGATATCAACATGAAATTTTGAATGCAGCTTGATATTAAGGTTAATAAAAGCGGAGAATTCTAAAATCTTAACTATTATAGTCAGAATAGAAACTCATCTCCTGGTGGCTGGACCAATTTCGAAAGAATCTAGATTTGTAGAAAATTAAATTCTAAGAACTTTTCTAGAAAGCGACATTTCTCTACGAATGATAAAAAAAAGTTACATGGGAAAAATTAATCGAAATTGTACATAACGCTAAATCGAACTAACGAATGGATTGTGTCGTATGAAAATTTAAAACTAAAAAAAATAGTACTTCCATTCATGATATCAACATGAAATTTTGAATGCAGCTTGATATTGAGGTTAATAAAAGCGGAGAATTCTAAAATCTTAACTATTATAGTCAGAATAGAAACTCATCTCCTGGTGGCTGGACCAATTCGAAAGAATCTAGATTTGTAGAAAATTAAATTCTAAGAACTTTTCTAGAAAGCGACATTTCTCTACGAATGATAAAAAAAAAGTTACATGGGAAAAATTAATCGAAATTGTACATAACGCTAAATCGAACTAACGAATGGATTGTGTCGTATGAAAATTTAAAACTAAAAAAAATAGTACTTCCATTCATGATATCAACATGAAATTTTGAATGCAGCTTGATATTGAGGTTAATAAAAGCGGAGAATTCTAAAATCTTAACTATTATAGTCAGAATAGAAACTCATCTCCTGGTGGCTGGACCAATTTCGAAAGAATCTAGATTTGTAGAAAATTAAATTCTAAGAACTTTTCTAGAAAGCGACATTTCTCTACGAATGATAAAAAAAAAGTTACATGGGAAAAATTAATCGAAATTGTACATAACGCTAAATCGAACTAACGAATGGATTGTGTCGTATGAAAATTTAAAACTAAAAAAAATAGTACTTCCATTCATGATATCAACATGAAATTTTGAATGCAGCTTGATATTGAGGTTAATAAAAGCGGAGAATTCTAAAATCTTAACTATTATAGTCAGAATAGAAACTCATCTCCTGGTGGCTGGACCAATTTCGAAAGAATCTAGATTTGTAGAAAATTAAATTCTAAGAACTTTTCTAGAAAGCGACATTTCTCTACGAATGATAAAAAAAAAGTTACATGGAAAAAATTAATCGAAATTGTACATAACGCTAAATCGAACTAACGAATGGATTGTGTCGTATGAAAATTTAAACTAAAAAAAATAGTACTTCCATTCATGATATCAACATGAAATTTTGAATGCAGCTTGATATTGAGGTTAATAAAAGCGGAGAATTCTAAAATCTTAACTATTATAGTCAGAATAGAAACTCATCTCCTGGTGGCTGGACCAATTTCGAAAGAATCTAGATTTGTAGAAAATTAAATTCTAAGAACTTTTCTAGAATGCGACATTTCTCTACGAATGATAAAAAAAAAGTTACTTAGGAAAAATTAATCGAAATTGTACATAACGCTAAATCGAACTAACGAATGGATTGTGTCGTATGAAAATTTAAAACTAAAAAAAATAGTACTTCCATTCATGATATCAACATGAAATTTTGAATGCAGCTTGATATTGAGGTTAATAAAAGCGGAGAATTCTAAAATCTTAACTATTATAGTCAGAATAGAAACTCATCTCCTGGTGGCTGGACCAATTTCGAAAGAATCTAGATTTGTAGAAAATTAAATTCTAAGAACTTTTCTAGAATGCGACATTTCTCTACGAATGATAAAAAAAAAGTTACATGGGAAAAATTAATCGAAATTGTACATAACGCTAAATCGAACTAACGAATGGATTGTGTCGTATGAAAATTTAAAACTAAAAAAAATAGTACTTCCATTCATGATATCAACATGAAATTTTGAATGCAGCTTGATATTGAGGTTAATAAAAGCGGAGAATTCTAAAATCTTAACTATTATAGTCAGAATAGAAACTCATCTCCTGGTGGCTGGACCAATTTCGAAAGAATCTAGATTTGTAGAAAATTAAATTCTAAGAACTTTTCTAGAAAGCGACATTTCTCTACGAATGATAAAAAAAAGTTACATGGGAAAAATTAATCGAAATTGTACATAACGCTAAATCGAACTAACGAATGGATTGTGTCGTATGAAAATTTAAAACTAAAAAAAATAGTACTTCCATTCATGATATCAACATGAAATTTTGAATGCAGCTTGATATTGAGGTTAATAAAAGCGGAGAATTCTAAAATCTTAACTATTATAGTCAGAATAGAAACTCATCTCCTGGTGGCTGGACCAATTTCGAAAGAATCTAGATTTGTAGAAAATTAAATTCTAAGAACTTTTCTAGAAAGCGACATTTCTCTACGAATGATAAAAAAAAAGTTACATGGGAAAAATTAATCGAAATTGTACATAACGCTAAATCGAACTAACGAATGGATTGTGTCGTATGAAAATTTAAAACTAAAAAAAATAGTACTTCCATTCATGATATCAACATGAAATTTTGAATGCAGCTTGATATTGAGGTTAATAAAAGCGGAGAATTCTAAAATCTTAACTATTATAGTCAGAATAGAAACTCATCTCCTGGTGGCTGGACCAATTTCGAAAGAATCTAGATTTGTAGAAAATTAAATTCTAAGAACTTTTCTAGAAAGCGACATTTCTCTACGAATGATAAAAAAAAAGTTACATGGGAAAAATTAATCGAAATTGTACATAACGCTAAATCGAACTAACGAATGGATTGTGTCGTATGAAAATTTAAAACTAAAAAAAATAGTACTTCCATTCATGATATCAACATGAAATTTTGAATGCAGCTTGATATTGAGGTTAATAAAAGCGGAGAATTCTAAAATCTTAACTATTATAGTCAGAATAGAAACTCATCTCCTGGTGGCTGGACCAATTTCGAAAGAATCTAGATTTGTAGAAAATTAAATTCTAAGAACTTTTCTAGAATGCGACATTTCTCTACGAATGATAAAAAAAAAGTTACATGGGAAAAATTAATCGAAATTGTACATAACGCTAAATCGAACTAACGAATGGATTGTGTCGTATGAAAATTTAAAACTAAAAAAAATAGTACTTCCATTCATGATATCAACATGAAATTTTGAATGCAGCTTGATATTGAGGTTAATAAAAGCGGAGAATTCTAAAATCTTAACTATTATAGTCAGAATAGAAACTCATCTCCTGGTGGCTGGACCAATTTCGAAAGAATCTAGATTTGTAGAAAATTAAATTCTAAGAACTTTTCTAGAATGCGACATTTCTCTACGAATGATAAAAAAAAAGTTACATGGGAAAAATTAATCGAAATTGTACATAACGCTAAATCGAACTAACGAATGGATTGTGTCGTATGAAAATTTAAAACTAAAAAAAATAGTACTTCCATTCATGATATCAACATGAAATTTTGAATGCAGCTTGATATTGAGGTTAATAAAAGCGGAGAATTCTAAAATCTTAACTATTATAGTCAGAATAGAAACTCATCTCCTGGTGGCTGGACCAATTTCGAAAGAATCTAGATTTGTAGAAAATTAAATTCTAAGAACTTTTCTAGAATGCGACATTTCTCTACGAATGATAAAAAAAAAGTTACATGGGAAAAATTAATCGAAATTGTACATAACGCTAAATCGAACTAACGAATGGATTGTGTCGTATGAAAATTTAAAACTAAAAAAAATAGTACTTCCATTCATGATATCAACATGAAATTTTGAATGCAGCTTGATATTGAGGTTAATAAAAGCGGAGAATTCTAAAATCTTAACTATTATAGTCAGAATAGAAACTCATCTCCTGGTGGCTGGACCAATTTCGAAAGAATCTAGATTTGTAGAAAATTAAATTCTAAGAACTTTTCTAGAATGCGACATTTCTCTACGAATGATAAAAAAAAAGTTACATGGGAAAAATTAATCGAAATTGTACATAACGCTAAATCGAACTAACGAATGGATTGTGTCGTATGAAAATTTAAAACTAAAAAAAATAGTACTTCCATTCATGATATCAACATGAAATTTTGAATGCAGCTTGATATTGAGGTTAATAAAAGCGGAGAATTCTAAAATCTTAACTATTATAGTCAGAATAGAAACTCATCTCCTGGTGGCTGGACCAATTTCGAAAGAATCTAGATTTGTAGAAAATTAAATTCTAAGAACTTTTCTAGAAAGCGACATTTCTCTACGAATGATAAAAAAAAGTTACATGGGAAAAATTAATCGAAATTGTACATAACGCTAAATCGAACTAACGAATGGATTGTGTCGTATGAAAATTTAAACTAAAAAAAATAGTACTTCCATTCATGATATCAACATGAAATTTTGAATGCAGCTTGATATTGAGGTTAATAAAAGCGGAGAATTCTAAAATCTTAACTATTATAGTCAGAATAGAAACTCATCTCCTGGTGGCTGGACCAATTTCGAAAGAATCTAGATTTGTAGAAAATTAAATTCTAAGAACTTTCTAGAAAGCGACATTTCTCTACGAATGATAAAAAAAAAGTTACATGGGAAAAATTAATCGAAATTGTACATAACGCTAAATCGAACTAACGAATGGATTGTGTCGTATGAAAATTTAAAACTAAAAAAAATAGTACTTCCATTCATGATATCAACATGAAATTTTGAATGCAGCTTGATATTGAGGTTAATAAAAGCGGAGAATTCTAAAATCTTAACTATTATAGTCAGAATAGAAACTCATCTCCTGGTGGCTGGACCAATTTCGAAAGAATCTAGATTTGTAGAAAATTAAATTCTAAGAACTTTTCTAGAATGCGACATTTCTCTACGAATGATAAAAAAAAAGTTACATGGGAAAAATTAATCGAAATTGTACATAACGCTAAATCGAACTAACGAATGGATTGTGTCGTATGAAAATTTAAAACTAAAAAAAATAGTACTTCCATTCATGATATCAACATGAAATTTTGAATGCAGCTTGATATTGAGGTTAATAAAAGCGGAGAATTCTAAAATCTTAACTATTATAGTCAGAATAGAAACTCATCTCCTGGTGGCTGGACCAATTTCGAAAGAATCTAGATTTGTAGAAAATTAAATTCTAAGAACTTTTCTAGAAAGCGACATTTCTCTACGAATGATAAAAAAAAAGTTACATGGGAAAAATTAATCGAAATTGTACATAACGCTAAATCGAACTAACGAATGGATTGTGTCGTATGAAAATTTAAAACTAAAAAAAATAGTACTTCCATTCATGATATCAACATGAAATTTTGAATGCAGCTTGATATTGAGGTTAATAAAAGCGGAGAATTCTAAAATCTTAACTATTATAGTCAGAATAGAAACTCATCTCCTGGTGGCTGGACCAATTTCGAAAGAATCTAGATTTGTAGAAAATTAAATTCTAAGAACTTTTCTAGAATGCGACATTTCTCTACGAATGATAAAAAAAAAGTTACATGGGAAAAATTAATCGAAATTGTACATAACGCTAAATCGAACTAACGAATGGATTGTGTCGTATGAAAATTTAAAACTAAAAAAAATAGTACTTCCATTCATGATATCAACATGAAATTTTGAATGCAGCTTGATATTGAGGTTAATAAAAGCGGAGAATTCTAAAATCTTAACTATTATAGTCAGAATAGAAACTCATCTCCTGGTGGCTGGACCAATTTCGAAAGAATCTAGATTTGTAGAAAATTAAATTCTAAGAACTTTTCTAGAATGCGACATTTCTCTACGAATGATAAAAAAAAAGTTACATGGGAAAAATTAATCGAAATTGTACATAACGCTAAATCGAACTAACGAATGGATTGTGTCGTATGAAAATTTAAAACTAAAAAAAATAGTACTTCCATTCATGATATCAACATGAAATTTTGAATGCAGCTTGATATTGAGGTTAATAAAAGCGGAGAATTCTAAAATCTTAACTATTATAGTCAGAATAGAAACTCATCTCCTGGTGGCTGGACCAATTTCGAAAGAATCTAGATTTGTAGAAAATTAAATTCTAAGAACTTTTCTAGAATGCGACATTTCTCTACGAATGATAAAAAAAAAGTTACATGGGAAAAATTAATCGAAATTGTACATAACGCTAAATCGAACTAACGAATGGATTGTGTCGTATGAAAATTTAAAACTAAAAAAATAGTACTTCCATTCATGATATCAACATGAAATTTTGAATGCAGCTTGATATTGAGGTTAATAAAAGCGGAGAATTCTAAAATCTTAACTATTATAGTCAGAATAGAAACTCATCTCCTGGTGGCTGGACCAATTTCGAAAGAATCTAGATTTGTAGAAAATTAAATTCTAAGAACTTTTCTAGAAAGCGACATTTCTCTACGAATGATAAAAAAAAAGTTACATGGGAAAAATTAATCGAAATTGTACATAACGCTAAATCGAACTAACGAATGGATTGTGTCGTATGAAAATTTAAAACTAAAAAAATAGTACTTCCATTCATGATATCAACATGAAATTTTGAATGCAGCTTGATATTGAGGTTAATAAAAGCGGAGAATTCTAAAATCTTAACTATTATAGTCAGAATAGAAACTCATCTCCTGGTGGCTGGACCAATTTCGAAAGAATCTAGATTTGTAGAAAATTAAATTCTAAGAACTTTTCTAGAAAGCGACATTTCTCTACGAATGATAAAAAAAAAGTTACATGGGAAAAATTAATCGAAATTGTACATAACGCTAAATCGAACTAACGAATGGATTGTGTCGTATGAAAATTTAAAACTAAAAAAATAGTACTTCCATTCATGATATCAACATGAAATTTTGAATGCAGCTTGATATTGAGGTTAATAAAAGCGGAGAATTCTAAAATCTTAACTATTATAGTCGAATAGAAACTCATCTCCTGGTGGCTGGACCAATTTCGAAAGAATCTAGATTTGTAGAAAATTAAATTCTAAGAACTTTTTTAGAATGCGACATTTCTCTACGAATGATAAAAAAAGTTACATGGGAAAAATTAATCGAAATTGTACATAACGCTAAATCGAACTAACGAATGGATTGTGTCGTATGAAAATTTAAAACTAAAAAAAATAGTACTTCCATTCATGATATCAACATGAAATTTTGAATGCAGCTTGATATTGAGGTTAATAAAAGCGGAGAATTCTAAAATCTTAACTATTATAGTCAGAATAGAAACTCATCTCCTGGTGGCTGGACCAATTTCGAAAGAATCTAGATTTGTAGAAAATTAAATTCTAAGAACTTTTCTAGAAAGCGACATTTCTCTACGAATGATAAAAAAAAAGTTACATGGGAAAAATTAATCGAAATTGTACATAACGCTAAATCGAACTAACGAATGGATTGTGTCGTATGAAAATTTAAAACTAAAAAAAATAGTACTTCCATTCATGATATCAACATGAAATTTTGAATGCAGCTTGATATTGAGGTTAATAAAAGCGGAGAATTCTAAAATCTTAACTATTATAGTCAGAATAGAAACTCATCTCCTGGTGGCTGGACCAATTTCGAAAGAATCTAGATTTGTAGAAAATTAAATTCTAAGAACTTTTCTAGAAAGCGACATTTCTCTACGAATGATAAAAAAAAAGTTACATGGGAAAAATTAATCGAAATTGTACATAACGCTAAATCGAACTAACGAATGGATTGTGTCGTATGAAAATTTAAAACTAAAAAAAATAGTACTTCCATTCATGATATCAACATGAAATTTTGAATGCAGCTTGATATTGAGGTTAATAAAAGCGGAGAATTCTAAAATCTTAACTATTATAGTCAGAATAGAAACTCATCTCCTGGTGGCTGGACCAATTTCGAAAGAATCTAGATTTGTAGAAAATTAAATTCTAAGAACTTTTCTAGAAAGCGACATTTCTCTACGAATGATAAAAAAAAAGTTACATGGGAAAAATTAATCGAAATTGTACATAACGCTAAATCGAACTAACGAATGGATTGTGTCGTATGAAAATTTAAAACTAAAAAAAATAGTACTTCCATTCATGATATCAACATGAAATTTTGAATGCAGCTTGATATTGAGGTTAATAAAAGCGGAGAATTCTAAAATCTTAACTATTATAGTCAGAATAGAAACTCATCTCCTGGTGGCTGGACCAATTTCGAAAGAATCTAGATTTGTAGAAAATTAAATTCTAAGAACTTTTCTAGAAAGCGACATTTCTCTACGAATGATAAAAAAAAAAGTTACATGGGAAAAATTAATCGAAATTGTACATAACGCTAAATCGAACTAACGAATGGATTGTGTCGTATGAAATTTAAAACTAAAAAAAATAGTACTTCCATTCATGATATCAACATGAAATTTTGAATGCAGCTTGATATTGAGGTTAATAAAAGCGGAGAATTCTAAAATCTTAACTATTATAGTCAGAATAGAAACTCATCTCCTGGTGGCTGGACCAATTTCGAAAGAATCTAGATTTGTAGAAAATTAAATTCTAAGAACTTTTCTAGAAAGCGACATTTCTCTACGAATGATAAAAAAAAAGTTACATGGGAAAAATTAATCGAAATTGTACATAACGCTAAATCGAACTAACGAATGGATTGTGTCGTATGAAATTTAAAACTAAAAAAAATAGTACTTCCATTCATGATATCAACATGAAATTTTGAATGCAGCTTGATATTGAGGTTAATAAAAGCGGAGAATTCTAAAATCTTAACTATTATAGTCAGAATAGAAACTCATCTCCTGGTGGCTGGACCAATTTCGAAAGAATCTAGATTTGTAGAAAATTAAATTCTAAGAACTTTTCTAGAAAGCGACATTTCTCTACGAATGATAAAAAAAAAGTTACATGGGAAAAATTAATCGAAATTGTACATAACGCTAAATCGAACTAACGAATGGATTGTGTCGTATGAAAATTTAAAACTAAAAAAAATAGTACTTCCATTCATGATATCAACATGAAATTTTGAATGCAGCTTGATATTGAGGTTAATAAAAGCGGAGAATTCTAAAATCTTAACTATTATAGTCAGAATAGAAACTCATCTCCTGGTGGCTGGACCAATTTCGAAAGAATCTAGATTTGTAGAAAATTAAATTCTAAGAACTTTTCTAGAAAGCGACATTTCTCTACGAATGATAAAAAAAAAGTTACATGGGAAAAATTAATCGAAATTGTACATAACGCTAAATCGAACTAACGAATGGATTGTGTCGTATGAAAATTTAAAACTAAAAAAAATAGTACTTCCATTCATGATATCAACATGAAATTTTGAATGCAGCTTGATATTGAGGTTAATAAAAGCGGAGAATTCTAAAATCTTAACTATTATAGTCAGAATAGAAACTCATCTCCTGGTGGCTGGACCAATTTCGAAAGAATCTAGATTTGTAGAAAATTAAATTCTAAGAACTTTTCTAGAAAGCGACATTTCTCTACGAATGATAAAAAAAAAGTTACATGGGAAAAATTAATCGAAATTGTACATAACGCTAAATCGAACTAACGAATGGATTGTGTCGTATGAAAATTTAAAACTAAAAAAAATAGTACTTCCATTCATGATATCAACATGAAATTTTGAATGCAGCTTGATATTGAGGTTAATAAAAGCGGAGAATTCTAAAATCTTAACTATTATAGTCAGAATAGAAACTCATCTCCTGGTGGCTGGACCAATTTCGAAAGAATCTAGATTTGTAGAAAATTAAATTCTAAGAACTTTTCTAGAAAGCGACATTTCTCTACGAATGATAAAAAAAAAGTTACATGGAAAAAATTAATCGAAATTGTACATAACGCTAAATCGAACTAACGAATGGATTGTGTCGTATGAAAATTTAAAACTAAAAAAAATAGTACTTCCATTCATGATATCAACATGAAATTTTGAATGCAGCTTGATATTGAGGTTAATAAAAGCGGAGAATTCTAAAATCTTAACTATTATAGTCAGAATAGAAACTCATCTCCTGGTGGCTGGACCAATTTCGAAAGAATCTAGATTTGTAGAAAATTAAATTCTAAGAACTTTTCTAGAATGCGACATTTCTCTACGAATGATAAAAAAAAAGTTACTTAGGAAAAATTAATCGAAATTGTACATAACGCTAAATCGAACTAACGAATGGATTGTGTCGTATGAAAATTTAAAACTAAAAAAAATAGTACTTCCATTCATGATATCAACATGAAATTTTGAATGCAGCTTGATATTGAGGTTAATAAAAGCGGAGAATTCTAAAATCTTAACTATTATAGTCAGAATAGAAACTCATCTCCTGGTGGCTGGACCAATTTCGAAAGAATCTAGATTTGTAGAAAATTAAATTCTAAGAACTTTTCTAGAATGCGACATTTCTCTACGAATGATAAAAAAAAAGTTACATGGGAAAAATTAATCGAAATTGTACATAACGCTAAATCGAACTAACGAATGGATTGTGTCGTATGAAAATTTAAAACTAAAAAAAATAGTACTTCCATTCATGATATCAACATGAAATTTTGAATGCAGCTTGATATTGAGGTTAATAAAAGCGGAGAATTCTAAAATCTTAACTATTATAGTCAGAATAGAAACTCATCTCCTGGTGGCTGGACCAATTTCGAAAGAATCTAGATTTGTAGAAAATTAAATTCTAAGAACTTTTCTAGAATGCGACATTTCTCTACGAATGATAAAAAAAAAGTTACATGGGAAAAATTAATCGAAATTGTACATAACGCTAAATCGAACTAACGAATGGATTGTGTCGTATGAAAATTTAAAACTAAAAAAAATAGTACTTCCATTCATGATATCAACATGAAATTTTGAATGCAGCTTGATATTGAGGTTAATAAAAGCGGAGAATTCTAAAATCTTAACTATTATAGTCAGAATAGAAACTCATCTCCTGGTGGCTGGACCAATTTCGAAAGAATCTAGATTTGTAGAAAATTAAATTCTAAGAACTTTTCTAGAAAGCGACATTTCTCTACGAATGATAAAAAAAAAGTTACATGGGAAAAATTAATCGAAATTGTACATAACGCTAAATCGAACTAACGAATGGATTGTGTCGTATGAAAATTTAAAACTAAAAAAAATAGTACTTCCATTCATGATATCAACATGAAATTTTGAATGCAGCTTGATATTGAGGTTAATAAAAGCGGAGAATTCTAAAATCTTAACTATTATAGTCAGAATAGAAACTCATCTCCTGGTGGCTGGACCAATTTCGAAAGAATCTAGATTTGTAGAAAATTAAATTCTAAGAACTTTTCTAGAAAGCGACATTTCTCTACGAATGATAAAAAAAAGTTACATGGGAAAAATTAATCGAAATTGTACATAACGCTAAATCGAACTAACGAATGGATTGTGTCGTATGAAAATTTAAAACTAAAAAAAATAGTACTTCCATTCATGATATCAACATGAAATTTTGAATGCAGCTTGATATTGAGGTTAATAAAAGCGGAGAATTCTAAAATCTTAACTATTATAGTCAGAATAGAAACTCATCTCCTGGTGGCTGGACCAATTTCGAAAGAATCTAGATTTGTAGAAAATTAAATTCTAAGAACTTTTCTAGAATGCGACATTTCTCTACGAATGATAAAAAAAAAGTTACATGGGAAAAACTAATCGAAATTGTACATAACGCTAAATCGAACTAACGAATGGATTGTGTCGTATGAAAATTTAAAACTAAAAAAAATAGTACTTCCATTCATGATATCAACATGAAATTTTGAATGCAGCTTGATATTGAGGTTAATAAAAGCGGAGAATTCTAAAATCTTAACTATTATAGTCAGAATAGAAACTCATCTCCTGGTGGCTGGACCAATTTCGAAAGAATCTAGATTTGTAGAAAATTAAATTCTAAGAACTTTTCTAGAAAGCGACATTTCTCTACGAATGATAAAAAAAAAGTTACATGGGAAAAATTAATCGAAATTATACATAACGCTAAATCGAACTAACGAATGGATTGTGTCGTATGAAAATTTAAAACTAAAAAAAATAGTACTTCCATTCATGATATCAACATGAAATTTTGAATGCAGCTTGATATTGAGGTTAATAAAAGCGGAGAATTCTAAAATCTTAACTATTATAGTCAGAATAGAAACTCATCTCCTGGTGGCTGGACCAATTTCGAAAGAATCTAGATTTGTAGAAAATTAAATTCTAAGAACTTTTCTAGAATGCGACATTTCTCTACGAATGATAAAAAAAAAGTTACATGGGAAAAATTAATCGAAATTGTACATAACGCTAAATCGAACTAACGAATGGATTGTGTCGTATGAAAATTTAAAACTAAAAAAAATAGTACTTCCATTCATGATATCAACATGAAATTTTGAATGCAGCTTGATATTGAGGTTAATAAAAGCGGAGAATTCTAAAATCTTAACTATTATAGTCAGAATAGAAACTCATCTCCTGGTGGCTGGACCAATTTCGAAAGAATCTAGATTTGTAGAAAATTAAATTCTAAGAACTTTTCTAGAATGCGACATTTCTCTACGAATGATAAAAAAAAAGTTACATGGGAAAAATTAATCGAAATTGTACATAACGCTAAATCGAACTAACGAATGGATTGTGTCGTATGAAAATTTAAAACTAAAAAAAATAGTACTTCCATTCATGATATCAACATGAAATTTTGAATGCAGCTTGATATTGAGGTTAATAAAAGCGGAGAATTCTAAAATCTTAACTATTATAGTCAGAATAGAAACTCATCTCCTGGTGGCTGGACCAATTTCGAAAGAATCTAGATTTGTAGAAAATTAAATTCTAAGAACTTTTCTAGAAAGCGACATTTCTCTACGAATGATAAAAAAAAAGTTACATGGGAAAAATTAATCGAAATTGTACATAACGCTAAATCGAACTAACGAATGGATTGTGTCGTATGAAAATTTAAAACTAAAAAAAATAGTACTTCCATTCATGATATCAACATGAAATTTTGAATGCAGCTTGATATTGAGGTTAATAAAAGCGGAGAATTCTAAAATCTTAACTATTATAGTCAGAATAGAAACTCATCTCCTGGTGGCTGGACCAATTTCGAAAGAATCTAGATTTGTAGAAAATTAAATTCTAAGAACTTTTCTAGAAAGCGACATTTCTCTACGAATGATAAAAAAAAAGTTACATGGGAAAAATTAATCGAAATTGTACATAACGCTAAATCGAACTAACGAATGGATTGTGTCGTATGAAAATTTAAAACTAAAAAAAATAGTACTTCCATTCATGATATCAACATGAAATTTTGAATGCAGCTTGATATTGAGGTTAATAAAAGCGGAGAATTCTAAAATCTTAACTATTATAGTCAGAATAGAAACTCATCTCCTGGTGGCTGGACCAATTTCGAAAGAATCTAGATTTGTAGAAAATTAAATTCTAAGAACTTTTCTAGAATGCGACATTTCTCTACGAATGATAAAAAAAAAGTTACATGGGAAAAATTAATCGAAATTGTACATAACGCTAAATCGAACTAACGAATGGATTGTGTCGTATGAAAATTTAAAACTAAAAAAAATAGTACTTCCATTCATGATATCAACATGAAATTTTGAATGCAGCTTGATATTGAGGTTAATAAAAGCGGAGAATTCTAAAATCTTAACTATTATAGTCAGAATAGAAACTCATCTCCTGGTGGCTGGACCAATTTCGAAAGAATCTAGATTTGTAGAAAATTAAATTCTAAGAACTTTTCTAGAAAGCGACATTTCTCTACGAATGATAAAAAAAAAGTTACATGGGAAAAATTAATCGAAATTGTACATAACGCTAAATCGAACTAACGAATGGATTGTGTCGTATGAAAATTTAAAACTAAAAAAATAGTACTTCCATTCATGATATCAACATGAAATTTTGAATGCAGCTTGATATTGAGGTTAATAAAAGCGGAGAATTCTAAAATCTTAACTATTATAGTCAGAATAGAAACTCATCTCCTGGTGGCTGGACCAATTTCGAAAGAATCTAGATTTGTAGAAAATTGAACTTTTCTAGAATGCGACATTTCTCTACGAATGATAAAAAAAAAGTTACATGGGAAAAATTAATCGAAATTGTACATAACGCTAAATCGAACTAACGAATGGATTGTGTCGTATGAAAATTTAAAACTAAAAAAAATAGTACTTCCATTCATGATATCAACATGAAATTTTGAATGCAGCTTGATATTGAGGTTAATAAAAGCGGAGAATTCTAAAATCTTAACTATTATAGTCAGAATAGAAACTCATCTCCTGGTGGCTGGACCAATTTCGAAAGAATCTAGATTTGTAGAAAATTAAATTCTAAGAACTTTTCTAGAATGCGACATTTCTCTACGAATGATAAAAAAAAAGTTACATGGGAAAAATTAATCGAAATTGTACATAACGCTAAATCGAACTAACGAATGGATTGTGTCGTATGAAAATTTAAAACTAAAAAAATTAGTACTTCCATTCATGATATCAACATGAAATTTTGAATGCAGCTTGATATTGAGGTTAATAAAAGCGGAGAATTCTAAAATCTTAACTATTATAGTCAGAATAGAAACTCATCTCCTGGTGGCTGGACCAATTTTGAAAGAATCTAGATTTGTAGAAAATTAAATTCTAAGAACTTTTCTAGAATGCGACATTTCTCTACGAATGATAAAAAAAAAGTTACATGGGAAAAATTAATCGAAATTGTACATAACGCTAAATCGAACTAACGAATGGATTGTGTCGTATGAAAATTTAAAACTAAAAAAAATAGTACTTCCATTCATGATATCAACATGAAATTTTGAATGCAGCTTGATATTGAGGTTAATAAAAGCGGAGAATTCTAAAATCTTAACTATTATAGTCAGAATAGAAACTCATCTCCTGGTGGCTGGACCAATTTCGAAAGAATCTAGATTTGTAGAAAATTAAATTCTAAGAACTTTTCTAGAAAGCGACATTTCTCTACGAATGATAAAAAAAAAGTTACATGGGAAAAATTAATCGAAATTGTACATAACGCTAAATCGAACTAACGAATGGATTGTGTCGTATGAAAATTTAAAACTAAAAAAAATAGTACTTCCATTCATGATATCAACATGAAATTTTGAATGCAGCTTGATATTGAGGTTAATAAAAGCGGAGAATTCTAAAATCTTAACTATTATAGTCAGAATAGAAACTCATCTCCTGGTGGCTGGACCAATTTCGAAAGAATCTAGATTTGTAGAAAATTAAATTCTAAGAACTTTTCTAGAATGCGACATTTCTCTACGAATGATAAAAAAAAAGTTACATGGGAAAAATTAATCGAAATTGTACATAACGCTAAATCGAACTAACGAATGGATTGTGTCGTATGAAAATTTAAAACTAAAAAAATTAGTACTTCCATTCATGATATCAACATGAAATTTTGAATGCAGCTTGATATTGAGGTTAATAAAAGCGGAGAATTCTAAAATCTTAACTATTATAGTCGGAATAGAAACTCATCTCCTGGTGGCTGGACCAATTTCGAAAGAATCTAGATTTGTAGAAAATTAAATTCTAAGAACTTTTTTAGAATGCGACATTTCTCTACGAATGATAAAAAAAAGTTACATGGGAAAAATTAATCGAAATTGTACATAACGCTAAATCGAACTAACGAATGGATTGTGTCGTATGAAAATTTAAAACTAAAAAAATAGTACTTCCATTCATGATATCAACATGAAATTTTGAATGCAGCTTGATATTGAGGTTAATAAAAGCGGAGAATTCTAAAATCTTAACTATTATAGTCAGAATAGAAACTCATCTCCTGGTGGCTGGACCAATTTCGAAAGAATCTAGATTTGTAGAAAATTAAATTCTAAGAACTTTTCTAGAAAGCGACATTTCTCTACGAATGATAAAAAAAAAGTTACATGGGAAAAATTAATCGAAATTGTACATAACGCTAAATCGAACTAACGAATGGATTGTGTCGTATGAAAATTTAAAACTAAAAAAAATAGTACTTCCATTCATGATATCAACATGAAATTTTGAATGCAGCTTGATATTGAGGTTAATAAAAGCGGAGAATTCTAAAATCTTAACTATTATAGTCAGAATAGAAACTCATCTCCTGGTGGCTGGACCAATTTCGAAAGAATCTAGATTTGTAGAAAATTAAATTCTAAGAACTTTTCTAGAATGCGACATTTCTCTACGAATGATAAAAAAAAAGTTACATGGGAAAAATTAATCGAAATTGTACATAACGCTAAATCGAACTAACGAATGGATTGTGTCGTATGAAAATTTAAAACTAAAAAAAATAGTACTTCCATTCATGATATCAACATGAAATTTTGAATGCAGCTTGATATTGAGGTTAATAAAAGCGGAGAATTCTAAAATCTTAACTATTATAGTCAGAATAGAAACTCATCTCCTGGTGGCTGGACCAATTTCGAAAGAATCTAGATTTGTAGAAAATTAAATTCTAAGAACTTTTCTAGAAAGCGACATTTCTCTACGAATGATAAAAAAAAAGTTACATGGGAAAAATTAATCGAAATTGTACATAACGCTAAATCGAACTAACGAATGGATTGTGTCGTATGAAAATGTAAAACTAAAAAAAATAGTACTTCCATTCATGATATCAACATGAAATTTTGAATGCAGCTTGATATTGAGGTTAATAAAAGCGGAGAATTCTAAAATCTTAACTATTATAGTCAGAATAGAAACTCATCTCCTGGTGGCTGGACCAATTTCGAAAGAATCTAGATTTGTAGAAAATTAAATTCTAAGAACTTTTCTAGAAAGCGACATTTCTCTACGAATGATAAAAAAAAAGTTACATGGGAAAAATTAATCGAAATTGTACATAACGCTAAATCGAACTAACGAATGGATTGTGTCGTATGAAAATTTAAAACTAAAAAAATTAGTACTTCCATTCATGATATCAACATGAAATTTTGAATGCAGCTTGATATTGAGGTTAATAAAAGCGGAGAATTCTAAAATCTTAACTATTATAGTCAGAATAGAAACTCATCTCCTGGTGGCTGGACCAATTTCGAAAGAATCTAGATTTGTAGAAAATTAAATTCTAAGAACTTTTCTAGAAAGCGACATTTCTCTACGAATGATAAAAAAAAAGTTACATGGGAAAAATTAATCGAAATTGTACATAACGCTAAATCGAACTAACGAATGGATTGTGTCGTATGAAAATTTAAAACTAAAAAAAATAGTACTTCCATTCATGATATCAACATGAAATTTTGAATGCAGCTTGATATTGAGGTTAATAAAAGCGGAGAATTCTAAAATCTTAACTATTATAGTCAGAATAGAAACTCATCTCCTGGTGGCTGGACCAATTTCGAAAGAATCTAGATTTGTAGAAAATTAAATTCTAAGAACTTTTCTAGAAAGCGACATTTCTCTACGAATGATAAAAAAAAAGTTACATGGGAAAAATTAATCGAAATTGTACATAACGCTAAATCGAACTAACGAATGGATTGTGTCGTATGAAAATTTAAAACTAAAAAAAATAGTACTTCCATTCATGATATCAACATGAAATTTTGAATGCAGCTTGATATTGAGGTTAATAAAAGCGGAGAATTCTAAAATCTTAACTATTATAGTCAGAATAGAAACTCATCTCCTGGTGGCTGGACCAATTTCGAAAGAATCTAGATTTGTAGAAAATTAAATTCTAAGAACTTTTCTAGAAAGCGACATTTCTCTACGAATGATAAAAAAAAAGTTACATGGGAAAAATTAATCGAAATTGTACATAACGCTAAATCGAACTAACGAATGGATTGTGTCGTATGAAAATTTAAAACTAAAAAAAATAGTACTTCCATTCATGATATCAACATGAAATTTTGAATGCAGCTTGATATTGAGGTTAATAAAAGCGGAGAATTCTAAAATCTTAACTATTATAGTCAGAATAGAAACTCATCTCCTGGTGGCTGGACCAATTTCGAAAGAATCTAGATTTGTAGAAAATTAAATTCTAAGAACTTTTCTAGAAAGCGACATTTCTCTACGAATGATAAAAAAAAAGTTACATGGGAAAAATTAATCGAAATTGTACATAACGCTAAATCGAACTAACGAATGGATTGTGTCGTATGAAAATTTAAAACTAAAAAAAATAGTACTTCCATTCATGATATCAACATGAAATTTTGAATGCAGCTTGATATTGAGGTTAATAAAAGCGGAGAATTCTAAAATCTTAACTATTATAGTCAGAATAGAAACTCATCTCCTGGTGGCTGGACCAATTTCGAAAGAATCTAGATTTGTAGAAAATTAAATTCTAAGAACTTTTCTAGAAAGCGACATTTCTCTACGAATGATAAAAAAAAAGTTACATGGGAAAAATTAATCGAAATTGTACATAACGCTAAATCGAACTAACGAATGGATTGTGTCGTATGAAAATTTAAAACTAAAAAAAATAGTACTTCCATTCATGATATCAACATGAAATTTTGAATGCAGCTTGATATTGAGGTTAATAAAAGCGGAGAATTCTAAAATCTTAACTATTATAGTCAGAATAGAAACTCATCTCCTGGTGGCTGGACCAATTTCGAAAGAATCTAGATTTGTAGAAAATTAAATTCTAAGAACTTTTCTAGAAAGCGACATTTCTCTACGAATGATAAAAAAAAGTTACATGGGAAAAATTAATCGAAATTGTACATAACGCTAAATCGAACTAACGAATGGATTGTGTCGTATGAAAATTTAAAACTAAAAAAATAGTACTTCCATTCATGATATCAACATGAAATTTTGAATGCAGCTTGATATTGAGGTTAATAAAAGCGGAGAATTCTAAAATCTTAACTATTATAGTCAGAATAGAAACTCATCTCCTGGTGGCTGGACCAATTTCGAAAGAATCTAGATTTGTAGAAAATTAAATTCTAAGAACTTTTCTAGAATGCGACATTTCTCTACGAATGATAAAAAAAAAGTTACATGGGAAAAATTAATCGAAATTGTACATAACGCTAAATCGAACTAACGAATGGATTGTGTCGTATGAAAATTTAAAACTAAAAAAAATAGTACTTCCATTCATGATATCAACATGAAATTTTGAATGCAGCTTGATATTGAGGTTAATAAAAGCGGAGAATTCTAAAATCTTAACTATTATAGTCAGAATAGAAACTCATCTCCTGGTGGCTGGACCAATTTCGAAAGAATCTAGATTTGTAGAAAATTAAATTCTAAGAACTTTTCTAGAAAGCGACATTTCTCTACGAATGATAAAAAAAAAGTTACATGGGAAAAATTAATCGAAATTGTACATAACGCTAAATCGAACTAACGAATGGATTGTGTCGTATGAAAATGTAAAACTAAAAAAAATAGTACTTCCATTCATGATATCAACATGAAATTTTGAATGCAGCTTGATATTGAGGTTAATAAAAGCGGAGAATTCTAAAATCTTAACTATTATAGTCAGAATAGAAACTCATCTCCTGGTGGCTGGACCAATTTCGAAAGAATCTAGATTTGTAGAAAATTAAATTCTAAGAACTTTTCTAGAAAGCGACATTTCTCTACGAATGATAAAAAAAAAGTTACATGGGAAAAATTAATCGAAATTGTACATAACGCTAAATCGAACTAACGAATGGATTGTGTCGTATGAAAATTTAAAACTAAAAAAAATAGTACTTCCATTCATGATATCAACATGAAATTTTGAATGCAGCTTGATATTGAGGTTAATAAAAGCGGAGAATTCTAAAATCTTAACTATTATAGTCAGAATAGAAACTCATCTCCTGGTGGCTGGACCAATTTCGAAAGAATCTAGATTTGTAGAAAATTAAATTCTAAGAACTTTTCTAGAAAGCGACATTTCTCTACGAATGATAAAAAAAAAGTTACATGGGAAAAATTAATCGAAATTGTACATAACGCTAAATCGAACTAACGAATGGATTGTGTCGTATGAAAATTTAAAACTAAAAAAAATAGTACTTCCATTCATGATATCAACATGAAATTTTGAATGCAGCTTGATATTGAGGTTAATAAAAGCGGAGAATTCTAAAATCTTAACTATTATAGTCAGAATAGAAACTCATCTCCTGGTGGCTGGACCAATTTCGAAAGAATCTAGATTTGTAGAAAATTAAATTCTAAGAACTTTTCTAGAAAGCGACATTTCTCTACGAATGATAAAAAAAAAGTTACATGGGAAAAATTAATCGAAATTGTACATAACGCTAAATCGAACTAACGAATGGATTGTGTCGTATGAAAATTTAAAACTAAAAAAAATAGTACTTCCATTCATGATATCAACATGAAATTTTGAATGCAGCTTGATATTGAGGTTAATAAAAGCGGAGAATTCTAAAATCTTAACTATTATAGTCAGAATAGAAACTCATCTCCTGGTGGCTGGACCAATTTCGAAAGAATCTAGATTTGTAGAAAATTAAATTCTAAGAACTTTTCTAGAAAGCGACATTTCTCTACGAATGATAAAAAAAAAGTTACATGGGAAAAATTAATCGAAATTGTACATAACGCTAAATCGAACTAACGAATGGATTGTGTCGTATGAAAATTTAAAACTAAAAAAAATAGTACTTCCATTCATGATATCAACATGAAATTTTGAATGCAGCTTGATATTGAGGTTAATAAAAGCGGAGAATTCTAAAATCTTAACTATTATAGTCAGAATAGAAACTCATCTCCTGGTGGCTGGACCAATTTCGAAAGAATCTAGATTTGTAGAAAATTAAATTCTAAGAACTTTTCTAGAAAGCGACATTTCTCTACGAATGATAAAAAAAAAGTTACATGGGAAAAATTAATCGAAATTGTACATAACGCTAAATCGAACTAACGAATGGATTGTGTCGTATGAAAATTTAAAACTAAAAAAAATAGTACTTCCATTCATGATATCAACATGAAATTTTGAATGCAGCTTGATATTGAGGTTAATAAAAGCGGAGAATTCTAAAATCTTAACTATTATAGTCAGAATAGAAACTCATCTCCTGGTGGCTGGACCAATTTCGAAAGAATCTAGATTTGTAGAAAATTAAATTCTAAGAACTTTTCTAGAAAGCGACATTTCTCTACGAATGATAAAAAAAAAGTTACATGGGAAAAATTAATCGAAATTGTACATAACGCTAAATCGAACTAACGAATGGATTGTGTCGTATGAAAATTTAAAACTAAAAAAAATAGTACTTCCATTCATGATATCAACATGAAATTTTGAATGCAGCTTGATATTGAGGTTAATAAAAGCGGAGAATTCTAAAATCTTAACTATTATAGTCAGAATAGAAACTCATCTCCTGGTGGCTGGACCAATTTCGAAAGAATCTAGATTTGTAGAAAATTAAATTCTAAGAACTTTTCTAGAAAGCGACATTTCTCTACGAATGATAAAAAAAAGTTACATGGGAAAAATTAATCGAAATTGTACATAACGCTAAATCGAACTAACGAATGGATTGTGTCGTATGAAAATTTAAAACTAAAAAAATAGTACTTCCATTCATGATATCAACATGAAATTTTGAATGCAGCTTGATATTGAGGTTAATAAAAGCGGAGAATTCTAAAATCTTAACTATTATAGTCAGAATAGAAACTCATCTCCTGGTGGCTGGACCAATTTCGAAAGAATCTAGATTTGTAGAAAATTAAATTCTAAGAACTTTTCTAGAAAGCGACATTTCTCTACGAATGATAAAAAAAAAGTTACATGGGAAAAATTAATCGAAATTGTACATAACGCTAAATCGAACTAACGAATGGATTGTGTCGTATGAAAATTTAAAACTAAAAAAAATAGTACTTCCATTCATGATATCAACATGAAATTTTGAATGCAGCTTGATATTGAGGTTAATAAAAGCGGAGAATTCTAAAATCTTAACTATTATAGTCAGAATAGAAACTCATCTCCTGGTGGCTGGACCAATTTCGAAAGAATCTAGATTTGTAGAAAATTAAATTCTAAGAACTTTTCTAGAAAGCGACATTTCTCTACGAATGATAAAAAAAAAGTTACATGGGAAAAATTAATCGAAATTGTACATAACGCTAAATCGAACTAACGAATGGATTGTGTCGTATGAAAATTTAAAACTAAAAAAAATAGTACTTCCATTCATGATATCAACATGAAATTTTGAATGCAGCTTGATATTGAGGTTAATAAAAGCGGAGAATTCTAAAATCTTAACTATTATAGTCAGAATAGAAACTCATCTCCTGGTGGCTGGACCAATTTCGAAAGAATCTAGATTTGTAGAAAATTAAATTCTAAGAACTTTTCTAGAAAGCGACATTTCTCTACGAATGATAAAAAAAAGTTACATGGGAAAAATTAATCGAAATTGTACATAACGCTAAATCGAACTAACGAATGGATTGTGTCGTATGAAAATTTAAAACTAAAAAAAATAGTACTTCCATTCATGATATCAACATGAAATTTTGAATGCAGCTTGATATTGAGGTTAATAAAAGCGGAGAATTCTAAAATCTTAACTATTATAGTCAGAATAGAAACTCATCTCCTGGTGGCTGGACCAATTTCGAAAGAATCTAGATTTGTAGAAAATTAAATTCTAAGAACTTTTCTAGAATGCGACATTTCTCTACGAATGATAAAAAAAAAGTTACATGGGAAAAATTAATCGAAATTGTACATAACGCTAAATCGAACTAACGAATGAATTGTGTCGTATGAAAATTTAAAACTAAAAAAATTAGTACTTCCATTCATGATATCAACATGAAATTTTGAATGCAGCTTGATATTGAGGTTAATAAAAGCGGAGAATTCTAAAATCTTAACTATTATAGTCAGAATAGAAACTCATCTCCTGGTGGCTGGACCAATTTCGAAAGAATCTAGATTTGTAGAAAATTAAATTCTAAGAACTTTTCTAGAAAGCGACATTTCTCTACGAATGATAAAAAAAAAGTTACATGGGAAAAATTAATCGAAATTGTACATAACGCTAAATCGAACTAACGAATGGATTGTGTCGTATGAAAATTTAAAACTAAAAAAAATAGTACTTCCATTCATGATATCAACATGAAATTTTGAATGCAGCTTGATATTGAGGTTAATAAAAGCGGAGAATTCTAAAATCTTAACTATTATAGTCAGAATAGAAACTCATCTCCTGGTGGCTGGACCAATTTCGAAAGAATCTAGATTTGTAGAAAATTAAATTCTAAGAACTTTTCTAGAATGCGACATTTCTCTACGAATGATAAAAAAAAAGTTACATGGGAAAAATTAATCGAAATTGTACATAACGCTAAATCGAACTAACGAATGGATTGTGTCGTATGAAAATTTAAAACTAAAAAAAATAGTACTTCCATTCATGATATCAACATGAAATTTTGAATGCAGCTTGATATTGAGGTTAATAAAAGCGGAGAATTCTAAAATCTTAACTATTATAGTCAGAATAGAAACTCATCTCCTGGTGGCTGGACCAATTTCGAAAGAATCTAGATTTGTAGAAAATTAAATTCTAAGAACTTTTCTAGAAAGCGACATTTCTCTACGAATGATAAAAAAAAGTTACATGGGAAAAATTAATCGAAATTGTACATAACGCTAAATCGAACTAACGAATGGATTGTGTCGTATGAAAATTTAAAACTAAAAAAAATAGTACTTCCATTCATGATATCAACATGAAATTTTGAATGCAGCTTGATATTGAGGTTAATAAAAGCGGAGAATTCTAAAATCTTAACTATTATAGTCAGAATAGAAACTCATCTCCTGGTGGCTGGACCAATTTCGAAAGAATCTAGATTTGTAGAAAATTAAATTCTAAGAACTTTTCTAGAATGCGACATTTCTCTACGAATGATAAAAAAAAAGTTACATGGGAAAAATTAATCGAAATTGTACATAACGCTAAATCGAACTAACGAATGGATTGTGTCGTATGAAAATTTAAAACTAAAAAAAATAGTACTTCCATTCATGATATCAACATGAAATTTTGAATGCAGCTTGATATTGAGGTTAATAAAAGCGGAGAATTCTAAAATCTTAACTATTATAGTCAGAATAGAAACTCATCTCCTGGTGGATGGACCAATTTCGAAAGAATCTAGATTTGTAGAAAATTAAATTCTAAGAACTTTTCTAGAAAGCGACATTTCTCTACGAATGATAAAAAAAAAGTTACATGGGAAAAATTAATCGAAATTGTACATAACGCTAAATCGAACTAACGAATGGATTGTGTCGTATGAAAATTTAAAACTAAAAAAAATAGTACTTCCATTCATGATATCAACATGAAATTTTGAATGCAGCTTGATATTGAGGTTAATAAAAGCGGAGAATTCTAAAATCTTAACTATTATAGTCAGAATAGAAACTCATCTCCTGGTGGCTGGACCAATTTCGAAAGAATCTAGATTTGTAGAAAATTAAATTCTAAGAACTTTTCTAGAAAGCGACATTTCTCTACGAATGATAAAAAAAAAGTTACATGGGAAAAATTAATCGAAATTGTACATAACGCTAAATCGAACTAACGAATGGATTGTGTCGTATGAAAATTTAAAACTAAAAAAATAGTACTTCCATTCATGATATCAACATGAAATTTTGAATGCAGCTTGATATTGAGGTTAATAAAAGCGGAGAATTCTAAAATCTTAACTATTATAGTCAGAATAGAAACTCATCTCCTGGTGGCTGGACCAATTTCGAAAGAATCTAGATTTGTAGAAAATTAAATTCTAAGAACTTTTCTAGAAAGCGACATTTCTCTACGAATGATAAAAAAAAAGTTACATGGGAAAAATTAATCGAAATTGTACATAACGCTAAATCGAACTAACGAATGGATTGTGTCGTATGAAAATTTAAAACTAAAAAAAATAGTACTTCCATTCATGATATCAACATGAAATTTTGAATGCAGCTTGATATTGAGGTTAATAAAAGCGGAGAATTCTAAAATCTTAACTATTATAGTCAGAATAGAAACTCATCTCCTGGTGGCTGGACCAATTTCGAAAGAATCTAGATTTGTAGAAAATTAAATTCTAAGAACTTTTCTAGAAAGCGACATTTCTCTACGAATGATAAAAAAAAAGTTACATGGGAAAAATTAATCGAAATTGTACATAACGCTAAATCGAACTAACGAATGGATTGTGTCGTATGAAAATTTAAAACTAAAAAAAATAGTACTTCCATTCATGATATCAACATGAAATTTTGAATGCAGCTTGATATTGAGGTTAATAAAAGCGGAGAATTCTAAAATCTTAACTATTATAGTCAGAATAGAAACTCATCTCCTGGTGGCTGGACCAATTTCGAAAGAATCTAGATTTGTAGAAAATTAAATTCTAAGAACTTTTCTAGAAAGCGACATTTCTCTACGAATGATAAAAAAAAAGTTACATGGGAAAAATTAATCGAAATTGTACATAACGCTAAATCGAACTAACGAATGGATTGTGTCGTATGAAAATTTAAAACTAAAAAAAATAGTACTTCCATTCATGATATCAACATGAAATTTTGAATGCAGCTTGATATTGAGGTTAATAAAAGCGGAGAATTCTAAAATCTTAACTATTATAGTCAGAATAGAAACTCATATCCTGGTGGCTGGACCAATTTCGAAAGAATCTAGATTTGTAGAAAATTAAATTCTAAGAACTTTTCTAGAAAGCGACATTTCTCTACGAATGATAAAAAAAAAGTTACATGGGAAAAATTAATCGAAATTGTACATAACGCTAAATCGAACTAACGAATGGATTGTGTCGTATGAAAATTTAAAACTAAAAAAATAGTACTTCCATTCATGATATCAACATGAAATTTTGAATGCAGCTTGATATTGAGGTTAATAAAAGCGGAGAATTCTAAAATCTTAACTATTATAGTCAGAATAGAAACTCATCTCCTGGTGGCTGGACCAATTTCGAAAGAATCTAGATTTGTAGAAAATTAAATTCTAAGAACTTTTCTAGAAAGCGACATTTCTCTACGAATGATAAAAAAAAAGTTACATGGGAAAAATTAATCGAAATTGTACATAACGCTAAATCGAACTAACGAATGGATTGTGTCGTATGAAAATTTAAAACTAAAAAAAATAGTACTTCCATTCATGATATCAACATGAAATTTTGAATGCAGCTTGATATTGAGGTTAATAAAAGCGGAGAATTCTAAAATCTTAACTATTATAGTCAGAATAGAAACTCATCTCCTGGTGGCTGGACCAATTTCGAAAGAATCTAGATTTGTAGAAAATTAAATTCTAAGAACTTTTCTAGAAAGCGACATTTCTCTACGAATGATAAAAAAAAAGTTACATGGGAAAAATTAATCGAAATTGTACATAACGCTAAATCGAACTAACGAATGGATTGTGTCGTATGAAAATTTAAAACTAAAAAAAATAGTACTTCCATTCATGATATCAACATGAAATTTTGAATGCAGCTTGATATTGAGGTTAATAAAAGCGGAGAATTCTAAAATCTTAACTATTATAGTCAGAATAGAAACTCATCTCCTGGTGGCTGGACCAATTTCGAAAGAATCTAGATTTGTAGAAAATTAAATTCTAAGAACTTTTCTAGAAAGCGACATTTCTCTACGAATGATAAAAAAAAAGTTACATGGGAAAAATTAATCGAAAATGTACATAACGCTAAATCGAACTAACGAATGGATTGTGTCGTATGAAAATTTAAAACTAAAAAAAATAGTACTTCCATTCATGATATCAACATGAAATTTTGAATGCAGCTTGATATTGAGGTTAATAAAAGCGGAGAATTCTAAAATCTTAACTATTATAGTCAGAATAGAAACTCATCTCCTGGTGGCTGGACCAATTTCGAAAGAATCTAGATTTGTAGAAAATTAAATTCTAAGAACTTTTCTAGAATGCGACATTTCTCTACGAATGATAAAAAAAAAGTTACATAGGAAAAATTAATCGAAATTGTACATAACGCTAAATCGAACTAACGAATGGATTGTGTCGTATGAAAATTTAAAACTAAAAAAAATAGTACTTCCATTCATGATATCAACATGAAATTTTGAATGCAGCTTGATATTGAGGTTAATAAAAGCGGAGAATTCTAAAATCTTAACTATTATAGTCAGAATAGAAACTCATCTCCTGGTGGCTGGACCAATTTCGAAAGAATCTAGATTTGTAGAAAATTAAATTCTAAGAACTTTTCTAGAAAGCGACATTTCTCTACGAATGATAAAAAAAAATTTACATGGGAAAAATTAATCGAAATTGTACATAACGCTAAATCGAACTAACGAATGGATTGTGTCGTATGAAAATTTAAAACTAAAAAAAATAGTACTTCCATTCATGATATCAACATGAAATTTTGAATGCAGCTTGATATTGAGGTTAATAAAAGCGGAGAATTCTAAAATCTTAACTATTATAGTCAGAATAGAAACTCATCTCCTGGTGGCTGGACCAATTTCGAAAGAATCTAGATTTGTAGAAAATTAAATTCTAAGAACTTTTCTAGAATGCGACATTTCTCTACGAATGATAAAAAAAAAGTTACATGGGAAAAATTAATCGAAATTGTACATAACGCTAAATCGAACTAACGAATGGATTGTGTCGTATGAAAATTTAAAACTAAAAAAAATAGTACTTCCATTCATGATATCAACATGAAATTTTGAATGCAGCTTGATATTGAGGTTAATAAAAGCGGAGAATTCTAAAATCTTAACTATTATAGTCAGAATAGAAACTCATCTCCTGGTGGCTGGACCAATTTCGAAAGAATCTAGATTTGTAGAAAATTAAATTCTAAGAACTTTTCTAGAATGCGACATTTCTCTACGAATGATAAAAAAAAAGTTACATAGGAAAAATTAATCGAAATTGTACATAACGCTAAATCGAACTAACGAATGGATTGTGTCGTATGAAAATTTAAAACTAAAAAAAATAGTACTTCCATTCATGATATCAACATGAAATTTTGAATGCAGCTTGATATTGAGGTTAATAAAAGCGGAGAATTCTAAAATCTTAACTATTATAGTCAGAATAGAAACTCATCTCCTGGTGGCTGGACCAATTTCGAAAGAATCTAGATTTGTAGAAAATTAAATTCTAAGAACTTTTCTAGAATGCGACATTTCTCTACGAATGATAAAAAAAAAGTTACATGGGAAAAATTAATCGAAATTGTACATAACGCTAAATCGAACTAACGAATGGATTGTGTCGTATGAAAATTTAAAACTAAAAAAAATAGTACTTCCATTCATGATATCAACATGAAATTTTGAATGCAGCTTGATATTGAGGTTAATAAAAGCGGAGAATTCTAAAATCTTAACTATTATAGTCAGAATAGAAACTCATCTCCTGGTGGCTGGACCAATTTCGAAAGAATCTAGATTTGTAGAAAATTAAATTCTAAGAACTTTTCTAGAAAGCGACATTTCTCTACGAATGATAAAAAAAAAGTTACATGGGAAAAATTAATCGAAATTGTACATAACGCTAAATCGAACTAACGAATGGATTGTGTCGTATGAAAATTTAAAACTAAAAAAAATAGTACTTCCATTCATGATATCAACATGAAATTTTGAATGCAGCTTGATATTGAGGTTAATAAAAGCGGAGAATTCTAAAATCTTAACTATTATAGTCAGAATAGAAACTCATCTCCTGGTGGCTGGACCAATTTCGAAAGAATCTAGATTTGTAGAAAATTAAATTCTAAGAACTTTTCTAGAAAGCGACATTTCTCTACGAATGATAAAAAAAAAGTTACATGGGAAAAATTAACCGAAATTGTACATAACGCTAAATCGAACTAACGAATGGATTGTGTCGTATGAAAATTTAAAACTAAAAAAAATAGTACTTCCATTCATGATATCAACATGAAATTTTGAATGCAGCTTGATATTGAGGTTAATAAAAGCGGAGAATTCTAAAATCTTAACTATTATAGTCAGAATAGAAACTCATCTCCTGGTGGCTGGACCAATTTCGAAAGAATCTAGATTTGTAGAAAATTAAATTCTAAGAACTTTTCTAGAAAGCGACATTTCTCTACGAATGATAAAAAAAAAGTTACATGGGAAAAATTAATCGAAATTGTACATAACGCTAAATCGAACTAACGAATGGATTGTGTCGTATGAAAATTTAAAACTAAAACAAATAGTACTTCCATTCATGATATCAACATGAAATTTTGAATGCAGCTTGATATTGAGGTTAATAAAAGCGGAGAATTCTAAAATCTTAACTATTATAGTCAGAATAGAAACTCATCTCCTGGTGGCTGGACCAATTTCGAAAGAATCTAGATTTGTAGAAAATTAAATTCTAAGAACTTTTCTAGAATGCGACATTTCTCTACGAATGATAAAAAAAAAGTTACATGGGAAAAATTAATCGAAATTGTACATAACGCTAAATCGAACTAACGAATGGATTGTGTCGTATGAAAATTTAAAACTAAAAAAAATAGTACTTCCATTCATGATATCAACATGAAATTTTGAATGCAGCTTGATATTGAGGTTAATAAAAGCGGAGAATTCTAAAATCTTAACTATTATAGTCGGAATAGAAACTCATCTCCTGGTGGCTGGACCAATTTCGAAAGAATCTAGATTTGTAGAAAATTAAATTCTAAGAACTTTTCTAGAATGCGACATTTCTCTACGAATGATAAAAAAAAAGTTACATGGGAAAAATTAATCGAAATTGTACATAACGCTAAATCGAACTAACGAATGGATTGTGTCGTATGAAAATTTAAAACTAAAAAAATTAGTACTTCCATTCATGATATCAACATGAAATTTTGAATGCAGCTTGATATTGAGGTTAATAAAAGCGGAGAATTCTAAAATCTTAACTATTATAGTCAGAATAGAAACTCATCTCCTGGTGGCTGGACCAATTTCGAAAGAATCTAGATTTGTAGAAAATTAAATTCTAAGAACTTTTCTAGAATGCGACATTTCTCTACGAATGATAAAAAAAAAGTTACATGGGAAAAATTAATCGAAATTGTACATAACGCTAAATCGAACTAACGAATGGATTGTGTCGTATGAAAATTTAAAACTAAAAAAAATAGTACTTCCATTCATGATATCAACATGAAATTTTGAATGCAGCTTGATATTGAGGTTAATAAAAGCGGAGAATTCTAAAATCTTAACTATTATAGTCAGAATAGAAAATCATCTCCTGGTGGCTGGACCAATTTCGAAAGAATCTAGATTTGTAGAAAATTAAATTCTAAGAACTTTTCTAGAAAGCGACATTTCTCTACGAATGATAAAAAAAAAGTTACATGGGAAAAATTAATCGAAATTGTACATAACGCTAAATCGAACTAACGAATGGATTGTGTCGTATGAAAATTTAAAACTAAAAAAATTAGTACTTCCATTCATGATATCAACATGAAATTTTGAATGCAGCTTGATATTGAGGTTAATAAAAGCGGAGAATTCTAAAATCTTAACTATTATAGTCAGAATAGAAACTCATCTCCTGGTGGCTGGACCAATTTCGAAAGAATCTAGATTTGTAGAAAATTAAATTCTAAGAACTTTTCTAGAATGCGACATTTCTCTACGAATGATAAAAAAAAAGTTACATGGGAAAAATTAATCGAAATTGTACATAACGCTAAATCGAACTAACGAATGGATTGTGTCGTATGAAAATTTAAAACTAAAAAAAATAGTACTTCCATTCATGATATCAACATGAAATTTTGAATGCAGCTTGATATTGAGGTTAATAAAAGCGGAGAATTCTAAAATCTTAACTATTATAGTCAGAATAGAAACTCATCTCCTGGTGGCTGGACCAATTTCGAAAGAATCTAGATTTGTAGAAAATTAAATTCTAAGAACTTTTCTAGAAAGCGACATTTCTCTACGAATGATAAAAAAAAAGTTACATGGGAAAAATTAATCGAAATTGTACATAACGCTAAATCGAACTAACGAATGGATTGTGTCGTATGAAAATTTAAAACTAAAAAAAATAGTACTTCCATTCATGATATCAACATGAAATTTTGAATGCAGCTTGATATTGAGGTTAATAAAAGCGGAGAATTCTAAAATCTTAACTATTATAGTCAGAATAGAAACTCATCTCCTGGTGGCTGGACCAATTTCGAAAGAATCTAGATTTGTAGAAAATTAAATTCTAAGAACTTTTCTAGAATGCGACATTTCTCTACGAATGATAAAAAAAAAGTTACATGGGAAAAATTAATCGAAATTGTACATAACGCTAAATCGAACTAACGAATGGATTGTGTCGTATGAAAATTTAAAACTAAAAAAAATAGTACTTCCATTCATGATATCAACATGAAATTTTGAATGCAGCTTGATATTGAGGTTAATAAAAGCGGAGAATTCTAAAATCTTAACTATTATAGTCAGAATAGAAACTCATCTCCTGGTGGCTGGACCAATTTCGAAAGAATCTAGATTTGTAGAAAATTAAATTCTAAGAACTTTTCTAGAAAGCGACATTTCTCTACGAATGATAAAAAAAAATTTACATGGGAAAAATTAATCGAAATTGTACATAACGCTAAATCGAACTAACGAATGGATTGTGTCGTATGAAAATTTAAAACTAAAAAAAATAGTACTTCCATTCATGATATCAACATGAAATTTTGAATGCAGCTTGATATTGAGGTTAATAAAAGCGGAGAATTCTAAAATCTTAACTATTATAGTCAGAATAGAAACTCATCTCCTGGTGGCTGGACCAATTTCGAAAGAATCTAGATTTGTAGAAAATTAAATTCTAAGAACTTTTCTAGAAAGCGACATTTCTCTACGAATGATAAAAAAAAAGTTACATGGGAAAAATTAATCGAAATTGTACATAACGCTAAATCGAACTAACGAATGGATTGTGTCGTATGAAAATTTAAAACTAAAAAAAATAGTACTTCCATTCATGATATCAACATGAAATTTTGAATGCAGCTTGATATTGAGGTTAATAAAAGCGGAGAATTCTAAAATCTTAACTATTATAGTCAGAATAGAAACTCATCTCCTGGTGGCTGGACCAATTTCGAAAGAATCTAGATTTGTAGAAAATTAAATTCTAAGAACTTTTCTAGAAAGCGACATTTCTCTACGAATGATAAAAAAAAAGTTACATGGGAAAAATTAATCGAAATTGTACATAACGCTAAATCGAACTAACGAATGGATTGTGTCGTATGAAAATTTAAAACTAAAAAAAATAGTACTTCCATTCATGATATCAACATGAAATTTTGAATGCAGCTTGATATTGAGGTTAATAAAAGCGGAGAATTCTAAAATCTTAACTATTATAGTCAGAATAGAAACTCATCTCCTGGTGGCTGGACCAATTTCGAAAGAATCTAGATTTGTAGAAAATTAAATTCTAAGAACTTTTCTAGAATGCGACATTTCTCTACGAATGATAAAAAAAAAGTTACATGGGAAAAATTAATCGAAATTGTACATAACGCTAAATCGAACTAACGAATGGATTGTGTCGTATGAAAATTTAAAACTAAAAAAAATAGTACTTCCATTCATGATATCAACATGAAATTTTGAATGCAGCTTGATATTGAGGTTAATAAAAGCGGAGAATTCTAAAATCTTAACTATTATAGTCAGAATAGAAACTCATCTCCTGGTGGCTGGACCAATTTCGAAAGAATCTAGATTTGTAGAAAATTAAATTCTAAGAACTTTTTTAGAATTCGACATTTCTCTACGAATGATAAAAAAAAAGTTACATGGGAAAAATTAATCGAAATTGTACATAACGCTAAATCGAACTAACGAATGGATTGTGTCGTATGAAAATTTAAAACTAAAAAAAATAGTACTTCCATTCATGATATCAACATGAAATTTTGAATGCAGCTTGATATTGAGGTTAATAAAAGCGGAGAATTCTAAAATCTTAACTATTATAGTCAGAATAGAAACTCATCTCCTGGTGGCTGGACCAATTTCGAAAGAATCTAGATTTGTAGAAAATTAAATTCTAAGAACTTTTCTAGAAAGCGACATTTCTCTACGAATGATAAAAAAAAAGTTACATGGGAAAAATTAATCGAAATTGTACATAACGCTAAATCGAACTAACGAATGGATTGTGTCGTATGAAAATTTAAAACTAAAAAAAATAGTACTTCCATTCATGATATCAACATGAAATTTTGAATGCAGCTTGATATTGAGGTTAATAAAAGCGGAGAATTCTAAAATCTTAACTATTATAGTCAGAATAGAAACTCATCTCCTGGTGGCTGGACCAATTTCGAAAGAATCTAGATTTGTAGAAAATTAAATTCTAAGAACTTTTCTAGAATGCGACATTTCTCTACGAATGATAAAAAAAAAGTTACATGGGAAAAATTAATCGAAATTGTACATAACGCTAAATCGAACTAACGAATGGATTGTGTCGTATGAAAATTTAAAACTAAAAAAAATAGTACTTCCATTCATGATATCAACATGAAATTTTGAATGCAGCTTGATATTGAGGTTAATAAAAGCGGAGAATTCTAAAATCTTAACTATTATAGTCAGAATAGAAACTCATCTCCTGGTGGCTGGACCAATTTCGAAAGAATCTAGATTTGTAGAAAATTAAATTCTAAGAACTTTTCTAGAATGCGACATTTCTCTACGAATGATAAAAAAAAAGTTACATGGGAAAAATTAATCGAAATTGTACATAACGCTAAATCGAACTAACGAATGGATTGTGTCGTATGAAAATTTAAAACTAAAAAAAATAGTACTTCCATTCATGATATCAACATGAAATTTTGAATGCAGCTTGATATTGAGGTTAATAAAAGCGGAGAATTCTAAAATCTTAACTATTATAGTCGGAATAGAAACTCATCTCCTGGTGGCTGGACCAATTTCGAAAGAATCTAGATTTGTAGAAAATTAAATTCTAAGAACTTTTCTAGAATGCGACATTTCTCTACGAATGATAAAAAAAAAGTTACATGGGAAAAATTAATCGAAATTGTACATAACGCTAAATCGAACTAACGAATGGATTGTGTCGTATGAAAATTTAAAACTAAAAAAATTAGTACTTCCATTCATGATATCAACATGAAATTTTGAATGCAGCTTGATATTGAGGTTAATAAAAGCGGAGAATTCTAAAATCTTAACTATTATAGTCAGAATAGAAACTCATCTCCTGGTGGCTGGACCAATTTCGAAAGAATCTAGATTTGTAGAAAATTAAATTCTAAGAACTTTTCTAGAATGCGACATTTCTCTACGAATGATAAAAAAAAAGTTACATGGGAAAAATTAATCGAAATTGTACATAACGCTAAATCGAACTAACGAATGGATTGTGTCGTATGAAAATTTAAAACTAAAAAAAATAGTACTTCCATTCATGATATCAACATGAAATTTTGAATGCAGCTTGATATTGAGGTTAATAAAAGCGGAGAATTCTAAAATCTTAACTATTATAGTCAGAATAGAAAATCATCTCCTGGTGGCTGGACCAATTTCGAAAGAATCTAGATTTGTAGAAAATTAAATTCTAAGAACTTTTCTAGAAAGCGACATTTCTCTACGAATGATAAAAAAAAAGTTACATGGGAAAAATTAATCGAAATTGTACATAACGCTAAATCGAACTAACGAATGGATTGTGTCGTATGAAAATTTAAAACTAAAAAAATTAGTACTTCCATTCATGATATCAACATGAAATTTTGAATGCAGCTTGATATTGAGGTTAATAAAAGCGGAGAATTCTAAAATCTTAACTATTATAGTCAGAATAGAAACTCATCTCCTGGTGGCTGGACCAATTTCGAAAGAATCTAGATTTGTAGAAAATTAAATTCTAAGAACTTTTCTAGAATGCGACATTTCTCTACGAATGATAAAAAAAAAGTTACATGGGAAAAATTAATCGAAATTGTACATAACGCTAAATCGAACTAACGAATGGATTGTGTCGTATGAAAATTTAAAACTAAAAAAATTAGTACTTCCATTCATGATATCAACATGAAATTTTGAATGCAGCTTGATATTGAGGTTAATAAAAGCGGAGAATTCTAAAATCTTAACTATTATAGTCAGAATAGAAACTCATCTCCTGGTGGCTGGACCAATTTCGAAAGAATCTAGATTTGTAGAAAATTAAATTCTAAGAACTTTTCTAGAAAGCGACATTTCTCTACGAATGATAAAAAAAAAGTTACATGGGAAAAATTAATCGAAATTGTACATAACGCTAAATCGAACTAACGAATGGATTGTGTCGTATGAAAATTTAAAACTAAAAAAAATAGTACTTCCATTCATGATATCAACATGAAATTTTGAATGCAGCTTGATATTGAGGTTAATAAAAGCGGAGAATTCTAAAATCTTAACTATTATAGTCAGAATAGAAACTCATCTCCTGGTGGCTGGACCAATTTCGAAAGAATCTAGATTTGTAGAAAATTAAATTCTAAGAACTTTTCTAGAATGCGACATTTCTCTACGAATGATAAAAAAAAAGTTACATGGGAAAAATTAATCGAAATTGTACATAACGCTAAATCGAACTAACGAATGGATTGTGTCGTATGAAAATTTAAAACTAAAAAAAATAGTACTTCCATTCATGATATCAACATGAAATTTTGAATGCAGCTTGATATTGAGGTTAATAAAAGCGGAGAATTCTAAAATCTTAACTATTATAGTCAGAATAGAAACTCATCTCCTGGTGGCTGGACCAATTTCGAAAGAATCTAGATTTGTAGAAAATTAAATTCTAAGAACTTTTCTAGAAAGCGACATTTCTCTACGAATGATAAAAAAAAAGTTACATGGGAAAAATTAATCGAAATTGTACATAACGCTAAATCGAACTAACGAATGGATTGTGTCGTATGAAAATTTAAAACTAAAAAAAATAGTACTTCCATTCATGATATCAACATGAAATTTTGAATGCAGCTTGATATTGAGGTTAATAAAAGCGGAGAATTCTAAAATCTTAACTATTATAGTCAGAATAGAAACTCATCTCCTGGTGGCTGGACCAATTTCGAAAGAATCTAGATTTGTAGAAAATTAAATTCTAAGAACTTTTCTAGAAAGCGACATTTCTCTACGAATGATAAAAAAAAAGTTACATGGGAAAAATTAATCGAAATTGTACATAACGCTAAATCGAACTAACGAATGGATTGTGTCGTATGAAAATTTAAAACTAAAAAAAATAGTACTTCCATTCATGATATCAACATGAAATTTTGAATGCAGCTTGATATTGAGGTTAATAAAAGCGGAGAATTCTAAAATCTTAACTATTATAGTCAGAATAGAAACTCATCTCCTGGTGGCTGGACCAATTTCGAAAGAATCTAGATTTGTAGAAAATTAAATTCTAAGAACTTTTCTAGAAAGCGACATTTCTCTACGAATGATAAAAAAAAAGTTACATGGGAAAAATTAATCGAAATTGTACATAACGCTAAATCGAACTAACGAATGGATTGTGTCGTATGAAAATTTAAAACTAAAAAAAATAGTACTTCCATTCATGATATCAACATGAAATTTTGAATGCAGCTTGATATTGAGGTTAATAAAAGCGGAGAATTCTAAAATCTTAACTATTATAGTCAGAATAGAAACTCATCTCCTGGTGGCTGGACCAATTTCGAAAGAATCTAGATTTGTAGAAAATTAAATTCTAAGAACTTTTCTAGAATGCGACATTTCTCTACGAATGATAAAAAAAAAGTTACATGGGAAAAATTAATCGAAATTGTACATAACGCTAAATCGAACTAACGAATGGATTGTGTCGTATGAAAATTTAAAACTAAAAAAAATAGTACTTCCATTCATGATATCAACATGAAATTTTGAATGCAGCTTGATATTGAGGTTAATAAAAGCGGAGAATTCTAAAATCTTAACTATTATAGTCAGAATAGAAACTCATCTCCTGGTGGCTGGACCAATTTCGAAAGAATCTAGATTTGTAGAAAATTAAATTCTAAGAACTTTTTTAGAATTCGACATTTCTCTACGAATGATAAAAAAAAAGTTACATGGGAAAAATTAATCGAAATTGTACATAACGCTAAATCGAACTAACGAATGGATTGTGTCGTATGAAAATTTAAAACTAAAAAAAATAGTACTTCCATTCATGATATCAACATGAAATTTTGAATGCAGCTTGATATTGAGGTTAATAAAAGCGGAGAATTCTAAAATCTTAACTATTATAGTCAGAATAGAAACTCATCTCCTGGTGGCTGGACCAATTTCGAAAGAATCTAGATTTGTAGAAAATTAAATTCTAAGAACTTTTCTAGAAAGCGACATTTCTCTACGAATGATAAAAAAAAAGTTACATGGGAAAAATTAATCGAAATTGTACATAACGCTAAATCGAACTAACGAATGGATTGTGTCGTATGAAAATTTAAAACTAAAAAAAATAGTACTTCCATTCATGATATCAACATGAAATTTTGAATGCAGCTTGATATTGAGGTTAATAAAAGCGGAGAATTCTAAAATCTTAACTATTATAGTCAGAATAGAAACTCATCTCCTGGTGGCTGGACCAATTTCGAAAGAATCTAGATTTGTAGAAAATTAAATTCTAAGAACTTTTCTAGAATGCGACATTTCTCTACGAATGATAAAAAAAAAGTTACATGGGAAAAATTAATCGAAATTGTACATAACGCTAAATCGAACTAACGAATGGATTGTGTCGTATGAAAATTTAAAACTAAAAAAAATAGTACTTCCATTCATGATATCAACATGAAATTTTGAATGCAGCTTGATATTGAGGTTAATAAAAGCGGAGAATTCTAAAATCTTAACTATTATAGTCAGAATAGAAACTCATCTCCTGGTGGCTGGACCAATTTCGAAAGAATCTAGATTTGTAGAAAATTAAATTCTAAGAACTTTTCTAGAAAGCGACATTTCTCTACGAATGATAAAAAAAAAGTTACATGGGAAAAATTAATCGAAATTGTACATAACGCTAAATCGAACTAACGAATGGATTGTGTCGTATGAAAATTTAAAACTAAAAAAAATAGTACTTCCATTCATGATATCAACATGAAATTTTGAATGCAGCTTGATATTGAGGTTAATAAAAGCGGAGAATTCTAAAATCTTAACTATTATAGTCAGAATAGAAACTCATCTCCTGGTGGCTGGACCAATTTCGAAAGAATCTAGATTTGTAGAAAATTAAATTCTAAGAACTTTTCTAGAAAGCGACATTTCTCTACGAATGATAAAAAAAAAGTTACATGGGAAAAATTAATCGAAATTGTACATAACGCTAAATCGAACTAACGAATGGATTGTGTCGTATGAAAATTTAAAACTAAAAAAATTAGTACTTCCATTCATGATATCAACATGAAATTTTGAATGCAGCTTGATATTGAGGTTAATAAAAGCGGAGAATTCTAAAATCTTAACTATTATAGTCAGAATAGAAACTCATCTCCTGGTGGCTGGACCAATTTCAAAAGAATCTAGATTTGTAGAAAATTAAATTCTAAGAACTTTTCTAGAAAGCGACATTTCTCTACGAATGATAAAAAAAAAGTTACATGGGAAAAATTAATCGAAATTGTACATAACGCTAAATCGAACTAACGAATGGATTGTGTCGTATGAAAATTTAAAACTAAAAAAAATAGTACTTCCATTCATGATATCAACATGAAATTTTGAATGCAGCTTGATATTGAGGTTAATAAAAGCGGAGAATTCTAAAATCTTAACTATTATAGTCAGAATAGAAACTCATCTCCTGGTGGCTGGACCAATTTCGAAAGAATCTAGATTTGTAGAAAATTAAATTCTAAGAACTTTTCTAGAAAGCGACATTTCTCTACGAATGATAAAAAAAAAGTTACATGGGAAAAATTAATCGAAATTGTACATAACGCTAAATCGAACTAACGAATGGATTGTGTCGTATGAAAATTTAAAACTAAAAAAAATAGTACTTCCATTCATGATATCAACATGAAATTTTGAATGCAGCTTGATATTGAGGTTAATAAAAGCGGAGAATTCTAAAATCTTAACTATTATAGTCAGAATAGAAACTCATCTCCTGGTGGCTGGACCAATTTCGAAAGAATCTAGATTTGTAGAAAATTAAATTCTAAGAACTTTTCTAGAATGCGACATTTCTCTACGAATGATAAAAAAAAAGTTACATGGGAAAAATTAATCGAAATTGTACATAACGCTAAATCGAACTAACGAATGGATTGTGTCGTATGAAAATTTAAAACTAAAAAAAATAGTACTTCCATTCATGATATCAACATGAAATTTTGAATGCAGCTTGATATTGAGGTTAATAAAAGCGGAGAATTCTAAAATCTTAACTATTATAGTCAGAATAGAAACTCATCTCCTGGTGGCTGGACCAATTTCGAAAGAATCTAGATTTGTAGAAAATTAAATTCTAAGAACTTTTCTAGAATGCGACATTTCTCTACGAATGATAAAAAAAAAGTTACATGGGAAAAATTAATCGAAATTGTACATAACGCTAAATCGAACTAACGAATGGATTGTGTCGTATGAAAATTTAAAACTAAAAAAAATAGTACTTCCATTCATGATATCAACATGAAATTTTGAATGCAGCTTGATATTGAGGTTAATAAAAGCGGAGAATTCTAAAATCTTAACTATTATAGTCAGAATAGAAACTCATCTCCTGGTGGCTGGACCAATTTCGAAAGAATCTAGATTTGTAGAAAATTAAATTCTAAGAACTTTTCTAGAAAGCGACATTTCTCTACGAATGATAAAAAAAAGTTACATGGGAAAAATTAATCGAAATTGTACATAACGCTAAATCGAACTAACGAATGGATTGTGTCGTATGAAAATTTAAAACTAAAAAAAATAGTACTTCCATTCATGATATCAACATGAAATTTTGAATGCAGCTTGATATTGAGGTTAATAAAAGCGGAGAATTCTAAAATCTTAACTATTATAGTCAGAATAGAAACTCATCTCCTGGTGGCTGGACCAATTTCGAAAGAATCTAGATTTGTAGAAAATTAAATTCTAAGAACTTTTCTAGAATGCGACATTTCTCTACGAATGATAAAAAAAAAGTTACATGGGAAAAATTAATCGAAATTGTACATAACGCTAAATCGAACTAACGAATGGATTGTGTCGTATGAAAATTTAAAACTAAAAAAAATAGTACTTCCATTCATGATATCAACATGAAATTTTGAATGCAGCTTGATATTGAGGTTAATAAAAGCGGAGAATTCTAAAATCTTAACTATTATAGTCAGAATAGAAACTCATCTCCTGGTGGCTGGACCAATTTCGAAAGAATCTAGATTTGTAGAAAATTAAATTCTAAGAACTTTTCTAGAAAGCGACATTTCTCTACGAATGATAAAAAAAAAGTTACATGGGAAAAATTAATCGAAATTGTACATAACGCTAAATCGAACTAACGAATGGATTGTGTCGTATGAAAATTTAAAACTAAAAAAATTAGTACTTCCATTCATGATATCAACATGAAATTTTGAATGCAGCTTGATATTGAGGTTAATAAAAGCGGAGAATTCTAAAATCTTAACTATTATAGTCAGAATAGAAACTCATCTCCTGGTGGCTGGACCAATTTCGAAAGAATCTAGATTTGTAGAAAATTAAATTCTAAGAACTTTTCTAGAATGCGACATTTCTCTACGAATGATAAAAAAAAAGTTACATGGGAAAAATTAATCGAAATTGTACATAACGCTAAATCGAACTAACGAATGGATTGTGTCGTATGAAAATTTAAAACTAAAAAAAATAGTACTTCCATTCATGATATCAACATGAAATTTTGAATGCAGCTTGATATTGAGGTTAATAAAAGCGGAGAATTCTAAAATCTTAACTATTATAGTCAGAATAGAAACTCATCTCCTGGTGGCTGGACCAATTTCGAAAGAATCTAGATTTGTAGAAAATTAAATTCTAAGAACTTTTCTAGAATGCGACATTTCTCTACGAATGATAAAAAAAAAGTTACATGGGAAAAATTAATCGAAATTGTACATAACGCTAAATCGAACTAACGAATGGATTGTGTCGTATGAAAATTTAAAACTAAAAAAATTAGTACTTCCATTCATGATATCAACATGAAATTTTGAATGCAGCTTGATATTGAGGTTAATAAAAGCGGAGAATTCTAAAATCTTAACTATTATAGTCAGAATAGAAACTCATCTCCTGGTGGCTGGACCAATTTCGAAAGAATCTAGATTTGTAGAAAATTAAATTCTAAGAACTTTTCTAGAATGCGACATTTCTCTACGAATGATAAAAAAAAAGTTACATGGGAAAAATTAATCGAAATTGTACATAACGCTAAATCGAACTAACGAATGGATTGTGTCGTATGAAAATTTAAAACTAAAAAAAATAGTACTTCCATTCATGATATCAACATGAAATTTTGAATGCAGCTTGATATTGAGGTTAATAAAAGCGGAGAATTCTAAAATCTTAACTATTATAGTCAGAATAGAAACTCATCTCCTGGTGGCTGGACCAATTTCGAAAGAATCTAGATTTGTAGAAAATTAAATTCTAAGAACTTTTCTAGAATGCGACATTTCTCTACGAATGATAAAAAAAAAGTTACATGGGAAAAATTAATCGAAATTGTACATAACGCTAAATCGAACTAACGAATGGATTGTGTCGTATGAAAATTTAAAACTAAAAAAAATAGTACTTCCATTCATGATATCAACATGAAATTTTGAATGCAGCTTGATATTGAGGTTAATAAAAGCGGAGAATTCTAAAATCTTAACTATTATAGTCAGAATAGAAACTCATCTCCTGGTGGCTGGACCAATTTCGAAAGAATCTAGATTTGTAGAAAATTAAATTCTAAGAACTTTTCTAGAAAGCGACATTTCTCTACGAATGATAAAAAAAAAGTTACATGGGAAAAATTAATCGAAATTGTACATAACGCTAAATCGAACTAACGAATGGATTGTGTCGTATGAAAATTTAAAACTAAAAAAAATAGTACTTCCATTCATGATATCAACATGAAATTTTGAATGCAGCTTGATATTGAGGTTAATAAAAGCGGAGAATTCTAAAATCTTAACTATTATAGTCAGAATAGAAACTCATCTCCTGGTGGCTGGACCAATTTCGAAAGAATCTAGATTTGTAGAAAATTAAATTCTAAGAACTTTTCTAGAATGCGACATTTCTCTACGAATGATAAAAAAAAAGTTACATGGGAAAAATTAATCGAAATTGTACATAACGCTAAATCGAACTAACGAATGGATTGTGTCGTATGAAAATTTAAAACTAAAAAAAATAGTACTTCCATTCATGATATCAACATGAAATTTTGAATGCAGCTTGATATTGAGGTTAATAAAAGCGGAGAATTCTAAAATCTTAACTATTATAGTCAGAATAGAAACTCATCTCCTGGTGGCTGGACCAATTTCGAAAGAATCTAGATTTGTAGAAAATTAAATTCTAAGAACTTTTCTAGAATACGACATTTCTCTACGAATGATAAAAAAAAAGTTACATGGGAAAAATTAATCGAAATTGTACATAACGCTAAATCGAACTAACGAATGGATTGTGTCGTATGAAAATTTAAAACTAAAAAAAATAGTACTTCCATTCATGATATCAACATGAAATTTTGAATGCAGCTTGATATTGAGGTTAATAAAAGCGGAGAATTCTAAAATCTTAACTATTATAGTCAGAATAGAAACTCATCTCCTGGTGGCTGGACCAATTTCGAAAGAATCTAGATTTGTAGAAAATTAAATTCTAAGAACTTTTCTAGAATGCGACATTTCTCTACGAATGATAAAAAAAAAGTTACATGGGAAAAATTAATCGAAATTGTACATAACGCTAAATCGAACTAACGAATGGATTGTGTCGTATGAAAATTTAAAACTAAAAAAAATAGTACTTCCATTCATGATATCAACATGAAATTTTGAATGCAGCTTGATATTGAGGTTAATAAAAGCGGAGAATTCTAAAATCTTAACTATTATAGTCAGAATAGAAACTCATCTCCTGGTGGCTGGACCAATTTCGAAAGAATCTAGATTTGTAGAAAATTAAATTCTAAGAACTTTTCTAGAAAGCGACATTTCTCTACGAATGATAAAAAAAAAGTTACATGGGAAAAATTAATCGAAATTGTACATAACGCTAAATCGAACTAACGAATGGATTGTGTCGTATGAAAATTTAAAACTAAAAAAAATAGTACTTCCATTCATGATATCAACATGAAATTTTGAATGCAGCTTGATATTGAGGTTAATAAAAGCGGAGAATTCTAAAATCTTAACTATTATAGTCAGAATAGAAACTCATCTCCTGGTGGCTGGACCAATTTCGAAAGAATCTAGATTTGTAGAAAATTAAATTCTAAGAACTTTTCTAGAATGCGACATTTCTCTACGAATGATAAAAAAAAAGTTACATGGGAAAAATTAATCGAAATTGTACATAACGCTAAATCGAACTAACGAATGGATTGTGTCGTATGAAAATTTAAAACTAAAAAAATAGTACTTCCATTCATGATATCAACATGAAATTTTGAATGCAGCTTGATATTGAGGTTAATAAAAGCGGAGAATTCTAAAATCTTAACTATTATAGTCAGAATAGAAACTCATCTCCTGGTGGCTGGACCAATTTCGAAAGAATCTAGATTTGTAGAAAATTAAATTCTAAGAACTTTTCTAGAAAGCGAAATTTCTCTACGAATGATAAAAAAAAAGTTACATGGGAAAAATTAATCGAAATTGTACATAACGCTAAATCGAACTAACGAATGGATTGTGTCGTATGAAAATTTAAAACTAAAAAAAATAGTACTTCCATTCATGATATCAACATGAAATTTTGAATGCAGCTTGATATTGAGGTTAATAAAAGCGGAGAATTCTAAAATCTTAACTATTATAGTCAGAATAGAAACTCATCTCCTGGTGGCTGGACCAATTTCGAAAGAATCTAGATTTGTAGAAAATTAAATTCTAAGAACTTTTCTAGAAAGCGACATTTCTCTACGAATGATAAAAAAAAAGTTACATGGGAAAAATTAATCGAAATTGTACATAACGCTAAATCGAACTAACGAATGGATTGTGTCGTATGAAAATTTAAAACTAAAAAAAATAGTACTTCCATTCATGATATCAACATGAAATTTTGAATGCAGCTTGATATTGAGGTTAATAAAAGCGGAGAATTCTAAAATCTTAACTATTATAGTCAGAATAGAAACTCATCTCCTGGTGGCTGGACCAATTTCGAAAGAATCTAGATTTGTAGAAAATTAAATTCTAAGAACTTTTCTAGAAAGCGACATTTCTCTACGAATGATAAAAAAAAAGTTACATGGGAAAAATTAATCGAAATTGTACATAACGCTAAATCGAACTAACGAATGGATTGTGTCGTATGAAAATTTAAAACTAAAAAAATAGTACTTCCATTCATGATATCAACATGAAATTTTGAATGCAGCTTGATATTGAGGTTAATAAAAGCGGAGAATTCTAAAATCTTAACTATTATAGTCAGAATAGAAACTCATCTCCTGGTGGCTGGACCAATTTCGAAAGAATCTAGATTTGTAGAAAATTAAATTCTAAGAACTTTTCTAGAAAGCGACATTTCTCTACGAATGATAAAAAAAAAGTTACATGGGAAAAATTAATCGAAATTGTACATAACGCTAAATCGAACTAACGAATGGATTGTGTCGTATGAAAATTTAAAACTAAAAAAAATAGTACTTCCATTCATGATATCAACATGAAATTTTGAATGCAGCTTGATATTGAGGTTAATAAAAGCGGAGAATTCTAAAATCTTAACTATTATAGTCGGAATAGAAACTCATCTCCTGGTGGCTGGACCAATTTCGAAAGAATCTAGATTTGTAGAAAATTAAATTCTAAGAACTTTTCTAGAATGCGACATTTCTCTACGAATGATAAAAAAAAAGTTACATGGGAAAAATTAATCGAAATTGTACATAACGCTAAATCGAACTAACGAATGGATTGTGTCGTATGAAAATTTAAAACTAAAAAAAATAGTACTTCCATTCATGATATCAACATGAAATTTTGAATGCAGCTTGATATTGAGGTTAATAAAAGCGGAGAATTCTAAAATCTTAACTATTATAGTCAGAATAGAAACTCATCTCCTGGTGGCTGGACCAATTTCGAAAGAATCTAGATTTGTAGAAAATTAAATTCTAAGAACTTTTCTAGAAAGCGACATTTCTCTACGAATGATAAAAAAAAAGTTACATGGGAAAAATTAATCGAAATTGTACATAACGCTAAATCGAACTAACGAATGGATTGTGTCGTATGAAAATTTAAAACTAAAAAAAATAGTACTTCCATTCATGATATCAACATGAAATTTTGAATGCAGCTTGATATTGAGGTTAATAAAAGCGGAGAATTCTAAAATCTTAACTATTATAGTCAAAATAGAAACTCATCTCCTGGTGGCTGGACCAATTTCGAAAGAATCTAGATTTGTAGAAAATTAAATTCTAAGAACTTTTCTAGAAAGCGACATTTCTCTACGAATGATAAAAAAAAAGTTACATGGGAAAAATTAATCGAAATTGTACATAACGCTAAATCGAACTAACGAATGGATTGTGTCGTATGAAAATTTAAAACTAAAAAAAATAGTACTTCCATTCATGATATCAACATGAAATTTTGAATGCAGCTTGATATTGAGGTTAATAAAAGCGGAGAATTCTAAAATCTTAACTATTATAGTCAGAATAGAAACTCATCTCCTGGTGGCTGGACCAATTTCGAAAGAATCTAGATTTGTAGAAAATTAAATTCTAAGAACTTTTCTAGAAAGCGACATTTCTCTACGAATGATAAAAAAAAAGTTACATGGGAAAAATTAATCGAAATTGTACATAACGCTAAATCGAACTAACGAATGGATTGTGTCGTATGAAAATTTAAAACTAAAAAAAATAGTACTTCCATTCATGATATCAACATGAAATTTTGAATGCAGCTTGATATTGAGGTTAATAAAAGCGGAGAATTCTAAAATCTTAACTATTATAGTCAGAATAGAAACTCATCTCCTGGTGGCTGGACCAATTTCGAAAGAATCTAGATTTGTAGAAAATTAAATTCTAAGAACTTTTCTAGAAAGCGACATTTCTCTACGAATGATAAAAAAAAATTTACATGGGAAAAATTAATCGAAATTGTACATAACGCTAAATCGAACTAACGAATGGATTGTGTCGTATGAAAATTTAAAACTAAAAAAAATAGTACTTCCATTCATGATATCAACATGAAATTTTGAATGCAGCTTGATATTGAGGTTAATAAAAGCGGAGAATTCTAAAATCTTAACTATTATAGTCGGAATAGAAACTCATCTCCTGGTGGCTGGACCAATTTCGAAAGAATCTAGATTTGTAGAAAATTAAATTCTAAGAACTTTTCTAGAATGCGACATTTCTCTACGAATGATAAAAAAAAAGTTACATGGGAAAAATTAATCGAAATTGTACATAACGCTAAATCGAACTAACGAATGGATTGTGTCGTATGAAAATTTAAAACTAAAAAAAATAGTACTTCCATTCATGATATCAACATGAAATTTTGAATGCAGCTTGATATTGAGGTTAATAAAAGCGGAGAATTCTAAAATCTTAACTATTATAGTCAGAATAGAAACTCATCTCCTGGTGGCTGGACCAATTTCGAAAGAATCTAGATTTGTAGAAAATTAAATTCTAAGAACTTTTCTAGAAAGCGACATTTCTCTACGAATGATAAAAAAAAAGTTACATGGGAAAAATTAATCGAAATTGTACATAACGCTAAATCGAACTAACGAATGGATTGTGTCGTATGAAAATTTAAAACTAAAAAAAATAGTACTTCCATTCATGATATCAACATGAAATTTTGAATGCAGCTTGATATTGAGGTTAATAAAAGCGGAGAATTCTAAAATCTTAACTATTATAGTCAGAATAGAAACTCATCTCCTGGTGGCTGGACCAATTTCGAAAGAATCTAGATTTGTAGAAAATTAAATTCTAAGAACTTTTCTAGAATGCGACATTTCTCTACGAATGATAAAAAAAAAGTTACATGGGAAAAATTAATCGAAATTGTACATAACGCTAAATCGAACTAACGAATGGATTGTGTCGTATGAAAATTTAAAACTAAAAAAAATAGTACTTCCATTCATGATATCAACATGAAATTTTGAATGCAGCTTGATATTGAGGTTAATAAAAGCGGAGAATTCTAAAATCTTAACTATTATAGTCAGAATAGAAACTCATCTCCTGGTGGCTGGACCAATTTCGAAAGAATCTAGATTTGTAGAAAATTAAATTCTAAGAACTTTTCTAGAATGCGACATTTCTCTACGAATGATAAAAAAAAAGTTACATGGGAAAAATTAATCGAAATTGTACATAACGCTAAATCGAACTAACGAATGGATTGTGTCGTATGAAAATTTAAAACTAAAAAAATTAGTACTTCCATTCATGATATCAACATGAAATTTTGAATGCAGCTTGATATTGAGGTTAATAAAAGCGGAGAATTCTAAAATCTTAACTATTATAGTCAGAATAGAAACTCATCTCCTGGTGGCTGGACCAATTTCGAAAGAATCTAGATTTGTAGAAAATTAAATTCTAAGAACTTTTCTAGAAAGCGACATTTCTCTACGAATGATAAAAAAAAAGTTACATGGGAAAAATTAATCGAAATTGTACATAACGCTAAATCGAACTAACGAATGGATTGTGTCGTATGAAAATTTAAAACTAAAAAAAATAGTACTTCCATTCATGATATCAACATGAAATTTTGAATGCAGCTTGATATTGAGGTTAATAAAAGCGGAGAATTCTAAAATCTTAACTATTATAGTCAGAATAGAAACTCATCTCCTGGTGGCTGGACCAATTTCGAAAGAATCTAGATTTGTAGAAAATTAAATTCTAAGAACTTTTCTAGAATGCGACATTTCTCTACGAATGATAAAAAAAAGTTACATGGGAAAAATTAATCGAAATTGTACATAACGCTAAATCGAACTAACGAATGGATTGTGTCGTATGAAAATTTAAAACTAAAAAAAATAGTACTTCCATTCATGATATCAACATGAAATTTTGAATGCAGCTTGATATTGAGGTTAATAAAAGCGGAGAATTCTAAAATCTTAACTATTATAGTCGGAATAGAAACTCATCTCCTGGTGGCTGGACCAATTTCGAAAGAATCTAGATTTGTAGAAAATTAAATTCTAAGAACTTTTCTAGAAAGCGACATTTCTCTACGAATGATAAAAAAAAAGTTACATGGGAAAAATTAATCGAAATTGTACATAACGCTAAATCAAACTAACGAATGGATTGTGTCGTATGAAAATTTAAAACTAAAAAAAATAGTACTTCCATTCATGATATCAACATGAAATTTTGAATGCAGCTTGATATTGAGGTTAATAAAAGCGGAGAATTCTAAAATCTTAACTATTATAGTCAGAATAGAAACTCATCTCCTGGTGGCTGGACCAATTTCGAAAGAATCTAGATTTGTAGAAAATTAAATTCTAAGAACTTTTCTAGAAAGCGACATTTCTCTACGAATGATAAAAAAAAAGTTACATGGGAAAAATTAATCGAAATTGTACATAACGCTAAATCGAACTAACGAATGGATTGTGTCGTATGAAAATTTAAAACTAAAAAAAATAGTACTTCCATTCATGATATCAACATGAAATTTTGAATGCAGCTTGATATTGAGGTTAATAAAAGCGGAAAATTCTAAAATCTTAACTATTATAGTCAGAATAGAAACTCATCTCCTGGTGGCTGGACCAATTTCGAAAGAATCTAGATTTGTAGAAAATTAAATTCTAAGAACTTTTCTAGAAAGCGACATTTCTCTACGAATGATAAAAAAAAAGTTACATGGGAAAAATTAATCGAAATTGTACATAACGCTAAATCGAACTAACGAATGGATTGTGTCGTATGAAAATTTAAAACTAAAAAAAATAGTACTTCCATTCATGATATCAACATGAAATTTTGAATGCAGCTTGATATTGAGGTTAATAAAAGCGGAGAATTCTAAAATCTTAACTATTATAGTCGGAATAGAAACTCATCTCCTGGTGGCTGGACCAATTTCGAAAGAATCTAGATTTGTAGAAAATTAAATTCTAAGAACTTTTTTAGAATGCGACATTTCTCTACGAATGATAAAAAAAAAGTTACATGGGAAAAATTAATCGAAATTGTACATAACGCTAAATCGAACTAACGAATGGATTGTGTCGTATGAAAATTTAAAACTAAAAAAATTAGTACTTCCATTCATGATATCAACATGAAATTTTGAATGCAGCTTGATATTGAGGTTAATAAAAGCGGAGAATTCTAAAATCTTAACTATTATAGTCAGAATAGAAACTCATCTCCTGGTGGCTGGACCAATTTCGAAAGAATCTAGATTTGTAGAAAATTAAATTCTAAGAACTTTTCTAGAATGCGACATTTCTCTAGGAATGATAAAAAAAAAGTTACATGGGAAAAATTAATCGAAATTGTACATAACGCTAAATCGAACTAACGAATGGATTGTGTCGTATGAAAATTTAAAACTAAAAAAAATAGTACTTCCATTCATGATATCAACATGAAATTTTGAATGCAGCTTGATATTGAGGTTAATAAAAGCGGAGAATTCTAAAATCTTAACTATTATAGTCAGAATAGAAACTCATCTCCTGGTGGCTGGACCAATTTCGAAAGAATCTAGATTTGTAGAAAATTAAATTCTAAGAACTTTTCTAGAAAGCGACATTTCTCTACGAATGATAAAAAAAAAGTTACATGGGAAAAATTAATCGAAATTGTACATAACGCTAAATCGAACTAACGAATGGATTGTGTCGTATGAAAATTTAAAACTAAAAAAAATAGTACTTCCATTCATGATATCAACATGAAATTTTGAATGCAGCTTGATATTGAGGTTAATAAAAGCGGAGAATTCTAAAATCTTAACTATTATAGTCAGAATAGAAACTCATCTCCTGGTGGCTGGACCAATTTCGAAAGAATCTAGATTTGTAGAAAATTAAATTCTAAGAACTTTTCTAGAAAGCGACATTTCTCTACGAATGATAAAAAAAAAGTTACATGGGAAAAATTAATCGAAATTGTACATAACGCTAAATCGAACTAACGAATGGATTGTGTCGTATGAAAATTTAAAACTAAAAAAAATAGTACTTCCATTCATGATATCAACATGAAATTTTGAATGCAGCTTGATATTGAGGTTAATAAAAGCGGAGAATTCTAAAATCTTAACTATTATAGTCAGAATAGAAACTCATCTCCTGGTGGCTGGACCAATTTCGAAAGAATCTAGATTTGTAGAAAATTAAATTCTAAGAACTTTTCTAGAATGCGACATTTCTCTACGAATGATAAAAAAAAAGTTACATGGGAAAAATTAATCGAAATTGTACATAACGCTAAATCGAACTAACGAATGGATTGTGTCGTATGAAAATTTAAAACTAAAAAAAATAGTACTTCCATTCATGATATCAACATGAAATTTTGAATGCAGCTTGATATTGAGGTTAATAAAAGCGGAGAATTCTAAAATCTTAACTATTATAGTCAGAATAGAAACTCATCTCCTGGTGGCTGGACCAATTTCGAAAGAATCTAGATTTGTAGAAAATTAAATTCTAAGAACTTTTCTAGAAAGCGACATTTCTCTACGAATGATAAAAAAAAAGTTACATGGGAAAAATTAGTCGAAATTGTACATAACGCTAAATCGAACTAACGAATGGATTGTGTCGTATGAAAATTTAAAACTAAAAAAAATAGTACTTCCATTCATGATATCAACATGAAATTTTGAATGCAGCTTGATATTGAGGTTAATAAAAGCGGAGAATTCTAAAATCTTAACTATTATAGTCGGAATAGAAACTCATCTCCTGGTGGCTGGACCAATTTCGAAAGAATCTAGATTTGTAGAAAATTAAATTCTAAGAACTTTTCTAGAAAGCGACATTTCTCTACGAATGATAAAAAAAAAGTTACATGGGAAAAATTAATCGAAATTGTACATAACGCTAAATCGAACTAACGAATGGATTGTGTCGTATGAAAATTTAAAACTAAAAAAAATAGTACTTCCATTCATGATATCAACATGAAATTTTGAATGCAGCTTGATATTGAGGTTAATAAAAGCGGAGAATTCTAAAATCTTAACTATTATAGTCAGAATAGAAACTCATCTCCTGGTGGCTGGACCAATTTCGAAAGAATCTAGATTTGTAGAAAATTAAATTCTAAGAACTTTTCTAGAATGCGACATTTCTCTACGAATGATAAAAAAAAAGTTACATGGGAAAAATTAATCGAAATTGTACATAACGCTAAATCGAACTAACGAATGGATTGTGTCGTATGAAAATTTAAAACTAAAAAAAATAGTACTTCCATTCATGATATCAACATGAAATTTTGAATGCAGCTTGATATTGAGGTTAATAAAAGCGGAGAATTCTAAAATCTTAACTATTATAGTCGGAATAGAAACTCATCTCCTGGTGGCTGGACCAATTTCAAAAGAATCTAGATTTGTAGAAAATTAAATTCTAAGAACTTTTTTAGAATGCGACATTTCTCTACGAATGATAAAAAAAAAGTTACATGGGAAAAATTAATCGAAATTGTACATAACGCTAAATCGAACTAACGAATGGATTGTGTCGTATGAAAATTTAAAACTAAAAAAAATAGTACTTCCATTCATGATATCAACATGAAATTTTGAATGCAGCTTGATATTGAGGTTAATAAAAGCGGAGAATTCTAAAATCTTAACTATTATAGTCGGAATAGAAACTCATCTCCTGGTGGCTGGACCAATTTCGAAAGAATCTAGATTTGTAGAAAATTAAATTCTAAGAACTTTTTTAGAATGCGACATTTCTCTACGAATGATAAAAAAAAAGTTACATGGGAAAAATTAATCGAAATTGTACATAACGCTAAATCGAACTAACGAATGGATTGTGTCGTATGAAAATTTAAAACTAAAAAAAATAGTACTTCCATTCATGATATCAACATGAAATTTTGAATGCAGCTTGATATTGAGGTTAATAAAAGCGGAGAATTCTAAAATCTTAACTATTATAGTCAGAATAGAAACTCATCTCCTGGTGGCTGGACCAATTTCGAAAGAATCTAGATTTGTAGAAAATTAAATTCTAAGAACTTTTCTAGAATGCGACATTTCTCTACGAATGATAAAAAAAAAGTTACATGGGAAAAATTAATCGAAATTGTACATAACGCTAAATCGAACTAACGAATGGATTGTGTCGTATGAAAATTTAAAACTAAAAAAAATAGTACTTCCATTCATGATATCAACATGAAATTTTGAATGCAGCTTGATATTGAGGTTAATAAAAGCGGAGAATTCTAAAATCTTAACTATTATAGTCAGAATAGAAACTCATCTCCTGGTGGCTGGACCAATTTCGAAAGAATCTAGATTTGTAGAAAATTAAATTCTAAGAACTTTTCTAGAAAGCGACATTTCTCTACGAATGATAAAAAAAAAGTTACATGGGAAAAATTAATCGAAATTGTACATAACGCTAAATCGAACTAACGAATGGATTGTGTCGTATGAAAATTTAAAACTAAAAAAAATAGTACTTCCATTCATGATATCAACATGAAATTTTGAATGCAGCTTGATATTGAGGTTAATAAAAGCGGAGAATTCTAAAATCTTAACTATTATAGTCAGAATAGAAACTCATCTCCTGGTGGCTGGACCAATTTCGAAAGAATCTAGATTTGTAGAAAATTAAATTCTAAGAACTTTTCTAGAAAGCGACATTTCTCTACGAATGATAAAAAAAAAGTTACATGGGAAAAATTAATCGAAATTGTACATAACGCTAAATCGAACTAACGAATGGATTGTGTCGTATGAAAATTTAAAACTAAAAAAAATAGTACTTCCATTCATGATATCAACATGAAATTTTGAATGCAGCTTGATATTGAGGTTAATAAAAGCGGAGAATTCTAAAATCTTAACTATTATAGTCAGAATAGAAACTCATCTCCTGGTGGCTGGACCAATTTCGAAAGAATCTAGATTTGTAGAAAATTAAATTCTAAGAACTTTTCTAGAAAGCGACATTTCTCTACGAATGATAAAAAAAAAGTTACATGGGAAAAATTAATCGAAATTGTACATAACGCTAAATCGAACTAACGAATGGATTGTGTCGTATGAAAATTTAAAACTAAAAAAAATAGTACTTCCATTCATGATATCAACATGAAATTTTGAATGCAGCTTGATATTGAGGTTAATAAAAGCGGAGAATTCTAAAATCTTAACTATTATAGTCAGAATAGAAACTCATCTCCTGGTGGCTGGACCAATTTCGAAAGAATCTAGATTTGTAGAAAATTAAATTCTAAGAACTTTTCTAGAATGCGACATTTCTCTACGAATGATAAAAAAAAAGTTACATGGGAAAAATTAATCGAAATTGTACATAACGCTAAATCGAACTAACGAATGGATTGTGTCGTATGAAAATTTAAAACTAAAAAAAATAGTACTTCCATTCATGATATCAACATGAAATTTTGAATGCAGCTTGATATTGAGGTTAATAAAAGCGGAGAATTCTAAAATCTTAACTATTATAGTCGGAATAGAAACTCATCTCCTGGTGGCTGGACCAATTTCGAAAGAATCTAGATTTGTAGAAAATTAAATTCTAAGAACTTTTCTAGAAAGCGACATTTCTCTACGAATGATAAAAAAAAAGTTACATGGGAAAAATTAATCGAAATTGTACATAACGCTAAATCGAACTAACGAATGGATTGTGTCGTATGAAAATTTAAAACTAAAAAAAATAGTACTTCCATTCATGATATCAACATGAAATTTTGAATGCAGCTTGATATTGAGGTTAATAAAAGCGGAGAATTCTAAAATCTTAACTATTATAGTCGGAATAGAAACTCATCTCCTGGTGGCTGGACCAATTTCGAAAGAATCTAGATTTGTAGAAAATTAAATTCTAAGAACTTTTCTAGAAAGCGACATTTCTCTACGAATGATAAAAAAAAAGTTACATGGGAAAAATTAATCGAAATTGTACATAACGCTAAATCGAACTAACGAATGGATTGTGTCGTATGAAAATTTAAAACTAAAAAATTAGTACTTCCATTCATGATATCAACATGAAATTTTGAATGCAGCTTGATATTGAGGTTAATAAAAGCGGAGAATTCTAAAATCTTAACTATTATAGTCGGAATAGAAACTCATCTCCTGGTGGCTGGACCAATTTCGAAAGAATCTAGATTTGTAGAAAATTAAATTCTAAGAACTTTTCTAGAATGCGACATTTCTCTACGAATGATAAAAAAAAAGTTACATGGGAAAAATTAATCGAAATTGTACATAACGCTAAATCGAACTAACGAATGGATTGTGTCGTATGAAAATTTAAAACTAAAAAAAATAGTACTTCCATTCATGATATCAACATGAAATTTTGAATGCAGCTTGATATTGAGGTTAATAAAAGCGGAGAATTCTAAAATCTTAACTATTATAGTCAGAATAGAAACTCATCTCCTGGTGGCTGGACCAATTTCGAAAGAATCTAGATTTGTAGAAAATTAAATTCTAAGAACTTTTCTAGAATGCGACATTTCTCTACGAATGATAAAAAAAAAGTTACATGGGAAAAATTAATCGAAATTGTACATAACGCTAAATCGAACTAACGAATGGATTGTGTCGTATGAAAATTTAAAACTAAAAAAAATAGTACTTCCATTCATGATATCAACATGAAATTTTGAATGCAGCTTGATATTGAGGTTAATAAAAGCGGAGAATTCTAAAATCTTAACTATTATAGTCGGAATAGAAACTCATCTCCTGGTGGCTGGACCAATTTCGAAAGAATCTAGATTTGTAGAAAATTAAATTCTAAGAACTTTTCTAGAAAGCGACATTTCTCTACGAATGATAAAAAAAAAGTTACATGGGAAAAATTAATCGAAATTGTACATAACGCTAAATCGAACTAACGAATGGATTGTGTCGTATGAAAATTTAAAACTAAAAAAAATAGTACTTCCATTCATGATATCAACATGAAATTTTGAATGCAGGTTGATATTGAGGTTAATAAAAGCGGAGAATTCTAAAATCTTAACTATTATAGTCAGAATAGAAACTCATCTCCTGGTGGCTGGACCAATTTCGAAAGAATCTAGATTTGTAGAAAATTAAATTCTAAGAACTTTTCTAGAATGCGACATTTCTCTACGAATGATAAAAAAAAAGTTACATGGGAAAAATTAATCAAAATTGTACATAACGCTAAATCGAACTAACGAATGGATTGTGTCGTATGAAAATTTAAAACTAAAAAAAATAGTACTTCCATTCATGATATCAACATGAAATTTTGAATGCAGCTTGATATTGAGGTTAATAAAAGCGGAGAATTCTAAAATCTTAACTATTATAGTCAGAATAGAAACTCATCTCCTGGTGGCTGGACCAATTTCGAAAGAATCTAGATTTTAGAAAATTAAATTCTAAGAACTTTTCTAGAAAGCGACATTTCTCTACGAATGATAAAAAAAAAGTTACATGGGAAAAATTAATCGAAATTGTACATAACGCTAAATCGAACTAACGAATGGATTGTGTCGTATGAAAATTTAAAACTAAAAAAAATAGTACTTCCATTCATGATATCAACATGAAATTTTGAATGCAGCTTGATATTGAGGTTAATAAAAGCGGAGAATTCTAAAATCTTAACTATTATAGTCAGAATAGAAACTCATCTCCTGGTGGCTGGACCAATTTCGAAAGAATCTAGATTTGTAGAAAATTAAATTCTAAGAACTTTTCTAGAAAGCGACATTTCTCTACGAATGTTAAAAAAAAAGTTACATGGGAAAAATTAATCGAAATTGTACATAACGCTAAATCGAACTAACGAATGGATTGTGTCGTATGAAAATTTAAAACTAAAAAAATTAGTACTTCCATTCATGATATCAACATGAAATTTTGAATGCAGCTTGATATTGAGGTTAATAAAAGCGGAGAATTCTAAAATCTTAACTATTATAGTCGGAATAGAAACTCATCTCCTGGTGGCTGGACCAATTTCGAAAGAATCTAGATTTGTAGAAAATTAAATTCTAAGAACTTTTCTAGAATGCGACATTTCTCTACGAATGATAAAAAAAAAGTTACATGGGAAAAATTAATCGAAATTGTACATAACGCTAAATCGAACTAACGAATGGATTGTGTCGTATGAAAATTTAAAACTAAAAAAATTAGTACTTCCATTCATGATATCAACATGAAATTTTGAATGCAGCTTGATATTGAGGTTAATAAAAGCGGAGAATTCTAAAATCTTAACTATTATAGTCGGAATAGAAACTCATCTCCTGGTGGCTGGACCAATTTCGAAAGAATCTAGATTTGTAGAAAATTAAATTCTAAGAACTTTTCTAGAATGCGACATTTCTCTACGAATGATAAAAAAAAAGTTACATGGGAAAAATTAATCGAAATTGTACATAACGCTAAATCGAACTAACGAATGGATTGTGTCGTATGAAAATTTAAAACTAAAAAAAATAGTACTTCCATTCATGATATCAACATGAAATTTTGAATGCAGCTTGATATTGAGGTTAATAAAAGCGGAGAATTCTAAAATCTTAACTATTATAGTCAGAATAGAAACTCATCTCCTGGTGGCTGGACCAATTTCGAAAGAATCTAGATTTGTAGAAAATTAAATTCTAAGAACTTTTCTAGAATGCGACATTTCTCTACGAATGATAAAAAAAAAGTTACATGGGAAAAATTAATCGAAATTGTACATAACGCTAAATCGAACTAACGAATGGATTGTGTCGTATGAAAATTTAAAACTAAAAAAAATAGTACTTCCATTCATGATATCAACATGAAATTTTGAATGCAGCTTGATATTGAGGTTAATAAAAGCGGAGAATTCTAAAATCTTAATTATTATAGTCAGAATAGAAACTCATCTCCTGGTGGCTGGACCAATTTCGAAAGAATCTAGATTTGTAGAAAATTAAATTCTAAGAACTTTTCTAGAAAGCGACATTTCTCTACGAATGATAAAAAAAAAGTTACATGGGAAAAATTAATCGAAATTGTACATAACGCTAAATCGAACTAACGAATGGATTGTGTCGTATGAAAATTAAAAACTAAAAAAATTAGTACTTCCATTCATGATATCAACATGAAATTTTGAATGCAGCTTGATATTGAGGTTAATAAAAGCGGAGAATTCTAAAATCTTAACTATTATAGTCAGAATAGAAACTCATCTCCTGGTGGCTGGACCAATTTCGAAAGAATCTAGATTTGTAGAAAATTAAATTCTAAGAACTTTTCTAGAATGCGACATTTCTCTACGAATGATAAAAAAAAAGTTACATGGGAAAAATTAATCGAAATTGTACATAACGCTAAATCGAACTAACGAATGGATTGTGTCGTATGAAAATTTAAAACTAAAAAAAATAGTACTTCCATTCATGATATCAACATGAAATTTTGAATGCAGCTTGATATTGAGGTTAATAAAAGCGGAGAATTCTAAAATCTTAACTATTATAGTCGGAATAGAAACTCATCTCCTGGTGGCTGGACCAATTTCGAAAGAATCTAGATTTGTAGAAAATTAAATTCTAAGAACTTTTCTAGAATGCGACATTTCTCTACGAATGATAAAAAAAAAGTTACATGGGAAAAATTAATCGAAATTGTACATAACGCTAAATCGAACTAACGAATGGATTGTGTCGTATGAAAATTTAAAACTAAAAAAAATAGTACTTCCATTCATGATATCAACATGAAATTTTGAATGCAGCTTGATATTGAGGTTAATAAAAGCGGAGAATTCTAAAATCTTAACTATTATAGTCAGAATAGAAACTCATCTCCTGGTGGCTGGACCAATTTCGAAAGAATCTAGATTTGTAGAAAATTAAATTCTAAGAACTTTTCTAGAATGCGACATTTCTCTACGAATGATAAAAAAAAAGTTACATGGGAAAAATTAATCGAAATTGTACATAACGCTAAATCGAACTAACGAATGGATTGTGTCGTATGAAAATTTAAAACTAAAAAAAATAGTACTTCCATT
>CAMZJQ010000144.1:0-85232 GCA_947310385.1 Nephrotoma appendiculata | reverse complement strand
AGTTCTTAGAATTTAATTTTCTACAAATCTAGATTCTTTCGAAATTGGTCCAGCCACCAGGAGATGAGTTTCTATTCTGACTATAATAGTTAAGATTTTAGAATTCTCCGCTTTTATTAACCTCAATATCAAGCTGCATTCAAAATTTCATGTTGATATCATGAATGGAAGTACTATTTTTTTTAGTTTTAAATTTTCATACGACACAATCCATTCGTTAGTTCGATTTAGCGTTATGTACAATTTCGATTAATTTTTCCCATGTAACTTTTTTTTTATCATTCGTAGAGAAATGTCGCTTTCTAGAAAAGTTCTTAGAATTTAATTTTCTACAAATCTAGATTCTTTCGAAATTGGTCCAGCCACCAGGAGATGAGTTTCTATTCTGACTATAATAGTTAAGATTTTAGAATTCTCCGCTTTTATTAACCTCAATATCAAGCTGCATTCAAAATTTCATGTTGATATCATGAATGGAAGTACTATTTTTTTTAGTTTTAAATTTTCATACGACACAATCCATTCGTTAGTTCGATTTAGCGTTATGTACAATTTCGATTAATTTTTCCCATGTAACTTTTTTTTTATCATTCGTAGAGAAATGTCGCATTCTAGAAAAGTTCTTAGAATTTAATTTTCTACAAATCTAGATTCTTTCGAAATTGGTCCAGCCACCAGGAGATGAGTTTCTATTCCGACTATAATAGTTAAGATTTTAGAATTCTCCGCTTTTATTAACCTCAATATCAAGCTGCATTCAAAATTTCATGTTGATATCATGAATGGAAGTACTAATTTTTTTAGTTTTAAATTTTCATACGACACAATCCATTCGTTAGTTCGATTTAGCGTTATGTACAATTTCGATTAATTTTTCCCATGTAACTTTTTTTTTATCATTCGTAGAGAAATGTCGCTTTCTAGAAAAGTTCTTAGAATTTAATTTTCTACAAATCTAGATTCTTTCGAAATTGGTCCAGCCACCAGGAGATGAGTTTCTATTCCGACTATAATAGTTGAGATTTTAGAATTCTCCGCTTTTATTAACCTCAATATCAAGCTGCATTCAAAATTTCATGTTGATATCATGAATGGAAGTACTATTTTTTTAGTTTTAAATTTTCATACGACACAATCCATTCGTTAGTTCGATTTAGCGTTATGTACAATTTCGATTAATTTTTCCCATGTAACTTTTTTTTTATCATTCGTAGAGAAATGTCGCTTTCTAGAAAAGTTCTTAGAATTTAATTTTCTACAAATCTAGATTCTTTCGAAATTGGTCCAGCCACCAGGAGATGAGTTTCTATTCCGACTATAATAGTTAAGATTTTAGAATTCTCCGCTTTTATTAACCTCAATATCAAGCTGCATTCAAAATTTCATGTTGATATCATGAATGGAAGTACTATTTTTTTTAGTTTTAAATTTTCATACGACACAATCCATTCGTTAGTTCGATTTAGCGTTATGTACAATTTCGATTAATTTTTCCCATGTAACTTTTTTTTTATCATTCGTAGAGAAATGTCGCTTTCTAGAAAAGTTCTTAGAATTTAATTTTCTACAAATCTAGATTCTTTCGAAATTGGTCCAGCCACCAGGAGATGAGTTTCTATTCTGACTATAATAGTTAAGATTTTAGAATTCTCCGCTTTTATTAACCTCAATATCAAGCTGCATTCAAAATTTCATGTTGATATCATGAATGGAAGTACTATTTTTTTTAGTTTTAAATTTTCATACGACACAATCCATTCGTTAGTTCGATTTAGCGTTATGTACAATTTCGATTAATTTTTCCCATGTAACTTTTTTTTTATCATTCGTAGAGAAATGTCGCTTTCTAGAAAAGTTCTTAGAATTTAATTTTCTACAAATCTAGATTCTTTCGAAATTGGTTCAGCCACCAGGAGATGAGTTTCTATTCTGACTATAATAGTTAAGATTTTAGAATTCTCCGCTTTTATTAACCTCAATATCAAGCTGCATTCAAAATTTCATGTTGATATCATGAATGGAAGTACTATTTTTTTTAGTTTTAAATTTTCATACGACACAATCCATTCGTTAGTTCGATTTAGCGTTATGTACAATTTCGATTAATTTTTCCCATGTAACTTTTTTTTTATCATTCGTAGAGAAATGTCGCTTTCTAGAAAAGTTCTTAGAATTTAATTTTCTACAAATCTAGATTCTTTCGAAATTGGTCCAGCCACCAGGAGATGAGTTTCTATTCTGACTATAATAGTTAAGATTTTAGAATTCTCCGCTTTTATTAACCTCAATATCAAGCTGCATTCAAAATTTCATGTTGATATCATGAATGGAAGTACTATTTTTTTTAGTTTTAAATTTTCATACGACACAATCCATTCGTTAGTTCGATTTAGCGTTATGTACAATTTCGATTAATTTTTCCCATGTAACTTTTTTTTTATCATTCGTAGAGAAATGTCGCTTTCTAGAAAAGTTCTTAGAATTTAATTTTCTACAAATCTAGATTCTTTCGAAATTGGTCCAGCCACCAGGAGATGAGTTTCTATTCTGACTATAATAGTTAAGATTTTAGAATTCTCCGCTTTTATTAACCTCAATATCAAGCTGCATTCAAAATTTCATGTTGATATCATGAATGGAAGTACTATTTTTTTTAGTTTTAAATTTTCATACGACACAATCCATTCGTTAGTTCGATTTAGCGTTATGTACAATTTCGATTAATTTTTCCCATGTAACTTTTTTTTTATCATTCGTAGAGAAATGTCGCTTTCTAGAAAAGTTCTTAGAATTTAATTTTCTACAAATCTAGATTCTTTCGAAATTGGTCCAGCCACCAGGAGATGAGTTTCTATTCTGACTATAATAGTTAAGATTTTGGAATTCTCCGCTTTTATTAACCTCAATATCAAGCTGCATTCAAAATTTCATGTTGATATCATGAATGGAAGTACTATTTTTTTTAGTTTTAAATTTTCATACGACACAATCCATTCGTTTGTTCGATTTAGCGTTATGTACAATTTCGATTAATTTTTCCCATGTAACTTTTTTTTTATCATTCGTAGAGAAATGTCGCATTCTAGAAAAGTTCTTAGAATTTAATTTTCTACAAATCTAGATTCTTTCGAAATTGGTCCAGCCACCAGGAGATGAGTTTCTATTCTGACTATAATAGTTAAGATTTTAGAATTCTCCGCTTTTATTAACCTCAATATCAAGCTGCATTCAAAATTTCATGTTGATATCATGAATGGAAGTACTATTTTTTTTAGTTTTAAATTTTCATACGACACAATCCATTCGTTAGTTCGATTTAGCGTTATGTACAATTTCGATTAATTTTTCCCATGTAACTTTTTTTTTATCATTCGTAGAGAAATGTCGCATTCTAGAAAAGTTCTTAGAATTTAATTTTCTACAAATCTAGATTCTTTCGAAATTGGTCCAGCCACCAGGAGATGAGTTTCTATTCCGACTATAATAGTTAAGATTTTAGAATTCTCCGCTTTTATTAACCTCAATATCAAGCTGCATTCAAAATTTCATGTTGATATCATGAATGGAAGTACTATTTTTTTTAGTTTTAAATTTTCATACGACACAATCCATTCGTTAGTTCGATTTAGCGTTATGTACAATTTCGATTAATTTTTCCCATGTAACTTTTTTTTTATCATTCGTAGAGAAATGTCGCTTTCTAGAAAAGTTCTTAGAATTTAATTTTCTACAAATCTAGATTCTTTCGAAATTGGTCCAGCCACCAGGAGATGAGTTTCTATTCTGACTATAAAAGTTAAGATTTTAGAATTCTCCGCTTTTATTAACCTCAATATCAAGCTGCATTCAAAATTTCATGTTGATATCATGAATGGAAGTACTATTTTTTTTAGTTTTAAATTTTCATACGACACAATCCATTCGTTAGTTCGATTTAGCGTTATGTACAATTTCGATTAATTTTTCCCATGTAACTTTTTTTTTATCATTCGTAGAGAAATGTCGCTTTCTAGAAAAGTTCTTAGAATTTAATTTTCTACAAATCTAGATTCTTTCGAAATTGGTCCAGCCACCAGGAGATGAGTTTCTATTCTGACTATAATAGTTAAGATTTTAGAATTCTCCGCTTTTATTAACCTCAATATCAAGCTGCATTCAAAATTTCATGTTGATATCATGAATGGAAGTACTATTTTTTTTAGTTTTAAATTTTCATACGACACAATCCATTCGTTAGTTCGATTTAGCGTTATGTACAATTTCGATTAATTTTTCCCATGTAACTTTTTTTTTATCATTCGTAGAGAAATGTCGCTTTCTAGAAAAGTTCTTAGAATTTAATTTTCTACAAATCTAGATTCTTTCGAAATTGGTCCAGCCACCAGGAGATGAGTTTCTATTCCGACTATAATAGTTAAGATTTTAGAATTCTCCGCTTTTATTAACCTCAATATCAAGCTGCATTCAAAATTTCATGTTGATATCATGAATGGAAGTACTATTTTTTTTAGTTTTAAATTTTCATACGACACAATCCATTTGTTAGTTCGATTTAGCGTTATGTACAATTTCGATTAATTTTTCCCATGTAACATTTTTTTTATCATTCGTAGAGAAATGTCGCATTCTAGAAAAGTTCTTAGAATTTAATTTTCTACAAATCTAGATTCTTTCGAAATTGGTCCAGCCACCAGGAGATGAGTTTCTATTCTGACTATAATAGTTAAGATTTTAGAATTCTCCGCTTTTATTAACCTCAATATCAAGCTGCATTCAAAATTTCATGTTGATATCATGAATGGAAGTACTATTTTTTTTAGTTTTAAATTTTCATACGACACAATCCATTCGTTAGTTCGATTTAGCGTTATGTACAATTTCGATTAATTTTTCCCATGTAACTTTTTTTTTATCATTCGTAGAGAAATGTCGCTTTCTAGAAAAGTTCTTAGAATTTAATTTTCTACAAATCTAGATTCTTTCGAAATTGGTCCAGCCACCAGGAGATGAGTTTCTATTCCGACTATAATAGTTAAGATTTTAGAATTCTCCGCTTTTATTAACCTCAATATCAAGCTGCATTCAAAATTTCATGTTGATATCATGAATGGAAGTACTATTTTTTTTAGTTTTAAATTTTCATACGACACAATCCATTCGTTAGTTCGATTTAGCGTTATGTACAATTTCGATTAATTTTTCCCATGTAACTTTTTTTTATCATTCGTAGAGAAATGTCGCAGTCTAGAAAAGTTCTTAGAATTTAATTTTCTACAAATCTAGATTCTTTCGAAATTGGTCCAGCCACCAGGAGATGAGTTTCTATTCTGACTATAATAGTTAAGATTTTAGAATTCTCCGCTTTTATTAACCTCAATATCAAGCTGCATTCAAAATTTCATGTTGATATCATGAATGGAAGTACTATTTTTTTTAGTTTTAAATTTTCATACGACACAATCCATTCGTTAGTTCGATTTAGCGTTATGTACAATTTCGATTAATTTTTCCCATGTAACTTTTTATTTATCATTCGTAGAGAAATGTCGCATTCTAGAAAAGTTCTTAGAATTTAATTTTCTACAAATCTAGATTCTTTCGAAATTGGTCCAGCCACCAGGAGATGAGTTTCTATTCTGACTATAATAGTTAAGATTTTAGAATTCTCCGCTTTTACTAACCTCAATATCAAGCTGCATTCAAAATTTCATGTTGATATCATGAATGGAAGTACTAATTTTTTTAGTTTTAAATTTTCATACGACACAATCCATTCGTTAGTTCGATTTAGCGTTATGTACAATTTCGATTAATTTTTCCCATGTAACTTTTTTTTTATCATTCGTAGAGAAATGTCGCTTTCTAGAAAAGTTCTTAGAATTTAATTTTCTACAAATCTAGATTCTTTCGAAATAAGTCCAGCCACCAGGAGATGAGTTTCTATTCTGACTATAATAGTTAAGATTTTAGAATTCTCCGCTTTTATTAACCTCAATATCAAGCTGCATTCAAAATTTCATGTTGATATCATGAATGGAAGTACTATTTTTTTTAGTTTTAAATTTTCATACGACACAATCCATTCGTTAGTTCGATTTAGCGTTATGTACAATTTCGATTAATTTTTCCCATGTAACTTTTTTTTTATCATTCGTAGAGAAATGTCGCATTCTAGAAAAGTTCTTAGAATTTAATTTTCTACAAATCTAGATTCTTTCGAAATTGGTCCAGCCACCAGGAGATGAGTTTCTATTCTGACTATAATAGTTAAGATTTTAGAATTCTCCGCTTTTATTAACCTCAATATCAAGCTGCATTCAAAATTTCATGTTGATATCATGAATGGAAGTACTAATTTTTTTAGTTTTAAATATTCATACGACACAATCCATTCGTTAGTTCGATTTAGCGTTATGTACAATTTCGATTAATTTTTCCCATGTAACTTTTTTTTTATCATTCGTAGAGAAATGTCGCATTCTAGAAAAGTTCTTAGAATTTAATTTTCTACAAATCTAGATTCTTTCGAAATTGGTCCAGCCACCAGGAGATGAGTTTCTATTCTGACTATAATAGTTAAGATTTTAGAATTCTCCGCTTTTATTAACCTCAATATCAAGCTGCATTCAAAATTTCATGTTGATATCATGAATGGAAGTACTATTTTTTTTAGTTTTAAATTTTCATACGACACAATCCATTCGTTAGTTCGATTTAGCGTTATGTACAATTTCGATTAATTTTTCCCATGTAACTTTTTTTTTATCATTCGTAGAGAAATGTCGCATTCTAGAAAAGTTCTTAGAATTTAATTTTCTACAAATCTAGATTCTTTCGAAATTGGTCCAGCCACCAGGAGATGAGTTTCTATTCCGACTATAATAGTTAAGATTTTAGAATTCTCCGCTTTTATTAACCTCAATATCAAGCTGCATTCAAAATTTCATGTTGATATCATGAATGGAAGTACTATTTTTTTTAGTTTTAAATTTTCATACGACACAATCCATTCGTTAGTTCGATTTAGCGTTATGTACAATTTCGATTAATTTTTCCCATGTAACTTTTTTTTTATCATTCGTAGAGAAATGTCGCTTTCTAGAAAAGTTCTTAGAATTTAATTTTCTACAAATCTAGATTCTTTCGAAATTGGTCCAGCCACCAGGAGATGAGTTTCTATTCTGACTATAATAGTTAAGATTTTAGAATTCTCCGCTTTTATTAACCTCAATATCAAGCTGCATTCAAAATTTCATGTTGATATCATGAATGGAAGTACTATTTTTTTTAGTTTTAAATTTTCATACGACACAATCCATTCGTTAGTTCGATTTAGCGTTATGTACAATTTCGATTAATTTTTCCCATGTAACTTTTTTTTTATCATTCGTAGAGAAATGTCGCATTCTAGAAAAGTTCTTAGAATTTAATTTTCTACAAATCTAGATTCTTTCGAAATTGGTCCAGCCACCAGGAGATGAGTTTCTATTCTGACTATAATAGTTAAGATTTTAGAATTCTCCGCTTTTATTAACCTCAATATCAAGCTGCATTCAAAATTTCATGTTGATATCATGAATGGAAGTACTATTTTTTTTAGTTTTAAATTTTCATACGACACAATCCATTCGTTAGTTCGATTTAGCGTTATGTACAATTTCGATTAATTTTTCCCATGTAACTTTTTTTTTATCATTCGTAGAGAAATGTCGCTTTCTAGAAAAGTTCTTAGAATTTAATTTTCTACAAATCTAGATTCTTTCGAAATTGGTCCAGCCACCAGGAGATGAGTTTCTATTCTGACTATAATAGTTAAGATTTTAGAATTCTCCGCTTTTATTAACCTCAATATCAAGCTGCATTCAAAATTTCATGTTGATATCATGAATGGAAGTACTATTTTTTTTAGTTTTAAATTTTCATACGACACAATCCATTCGTTAGTTCGATTTAGCGTTATGTACAATTTCGATTAATTTTTCCCATGTAACTTTTTTTTTATCATTCGTAGAGAAATGTCGCTTTCTAGAAAAGTTCTTAGAATTTAATTTTCTACAAATCTAGATTCTTTCGAAATTGGTCCAGCCACCAGGAGATGAGTTTCTATTCTGACTATAATAGTTAAGATTTTAGAATTCTCCGCTTTTATTAACCTCAATATCAAGCTGCATTCAAAATTTCATGTTGATATCATGAATGGAAGTACTATTTTTTTTAGTTTTAAATTTTCATACGACACAATCCATTCGTTAGTTCGATTTAGCGTTATGTACAATTTCGATTAATTTTTCCCATGTAACTTTTTTTTTATCATTCGTAGAGAAATGTCGCATTCTAGAAAAGTTCTTAGAATTTAATTTTCTACAAATCTAGATTCTTTCGAAATTGGTCCAGCCACCAGGAGATGAGTTTCTATTCCGACTATAATAGTTAAGATTTTAGAATTCTCCGCTTTTATTAACCTCAATATCAAGCTGCATTCAAAATTTCATGTTGATATCATGAATGGAAGTACTAATTTTTTTAGTTTTAAATTTTCATACGACACAATCCATTCGTTAGTTCGATTTAGCGTTATGTACAATTTCGATTAATTTTTCCCATGTAACTTTTTTTTTTATCATTCGTAGAGAAATGTCGCTTTCTAGAAAAGTTCTTAGAATTTAATTTTCTACAAATCTAGATTCTTTCGAAATTGGTCCAGCCACCAGGAGATGAGTTTCTATTCCGACTATAATAGTTAAGATTTTAGAATTCTCCGCTTTTATTAACCTCAATATCAAGCTGCATTCAAAATTTCATGTTGATATCATGAATGGAAGTACTATTTTTTTTAGTTTTAAATTTTCATACGACACAATCCATTCGTTAGTTCGATTTAGCGTTATGTACAATTTCGATTAATTTTTCCCATGTAACTTTTTTTTTATCATTCGTAGAGAAATGTCGCATTCTAGAAAAGTTCTTAGAATTTAATTTTCTACAAATCTAGATTCTTTCGAAATTGGTCCAGCCACCAGGAGATGAGTTTCTATTCCGACTATAATAGTTAAGATTTTAGAATTCTCCGCTTTTATTAACCTCAATATCAAGCTGCATTCAAAATTTCATGTTGATATCATGAATGGAAGTACTATTTTTTTTAGTTTTAAATTTTCATACGACACAATCCATTCGTTAGTTCGATTTAGCGTTATGTACAATTTCGATTAATTTTTCCCATGTAACTTTTTTTTTATCATTCGTAGAGAAATGTCGCTTTCTAGAAAAGTTCTTAGAATTTAATTTTCTACAAATCTAGATTCTTTCGAAATTGGTCCAGCCACCAGGAGATGAGTTTCTATTCTGACTATAATAGTTAAGATTTTAGAATTCTCCGCTTTTATTAACCTCAATATCAAGCTGCATTCAAAATTTCATGTTGATATCATGAATGGAAGTACTATTTTTTTTAGTTTTAAATTTTCATACGACACAATCCATTCGTTAGTTCGATTTAGCGTTATGTACAATTTCGATTAATTTTTCCCATGTAACTTTTTTTTTATCATTCGTAGAGAAATGTCGCTTTCTAGAAAAGTTCTTAGAATTTAATTTTCTACAAATCTAGATTCTTTCGAAATTGGTCCAGCCACCAGGAGATGAGTTTCTATTCTGACTATAATAGTTAAGATTTTAGAATTCTCCGCTTTTATTAACCTCAATATCAAGCTGCATTCAAAATTTCATGTTGATATCATGAATGGAAGTACTATTTTTTTTAGTTTTAAATTTTCATACGACACAATCCATTCGTTAGTTCGATTTAGCGTTATGTACAATTTCGATTAATTTTTCCCATGTAACTTTTTTTTTATCATTCGTAGAGAAATGTCGCTTTCTAGAAAAGTTCTTAGAATTTAATTTTCTACAAATCTAGATTCTTTCGAAATTGGTCCAGCCACCAGGAGATGAGTTTCTATTCTGACTATAATAGTTAAGATTTTAGAATTCTCCGCTTTTATTAACCTCAATATCAAGCTGCATTCAAAATTTCATGTTGATATCATGAATGGAAGTACTATTTTTTTTAGTTTTAAATTTTCATACGACACAATCCATTCGTTAGTTCGATTTAGCGTTATGTACAATTTCGATTAATTTTTCCCATGTAACTTTTTTTTTATCATTCGTAGAGAAATGTCGCATTCTAGAAAAGTTCTTAGAATTTAATTTTCTACAAATCTAGATTCTTTCGAAATTGGTCCAGCCACCAGGAGATGAGTTTCTATTCTGACTATAATAGTTAAGATTTTAGAATTCTCCGCTTTTATTAACCTCAATATCAAGCTGCATTCAAAATTTCATGTTGATATCATGAATGGAAGTACTATTTTTTTTAGTTTTAAATTTTCATACGACACAATCCATTCGTTAGTTCGATTACGCGTTATGTACAATTTCGATTAATTTTTCCCATGTAACTTTTTTTTTATCATTCGTAGAGAAATGTCGCATTCTAGAAAAGTTCTTAGAATTTAATTTTCTACAAATCTAGATTCTTTCGAAATTGGTCCAGCCACCAGGAGATGAGTTTCTATTCCGACTATAATAGTTAAGATTTTAGAATTCTCCGCTTTTATTAACCTCAATATCAAGCTGCATTCAAAATTTCATGTTGATATCATGAATGGAAGTACTATTTTTTTTAGTTTTAAATTTTCATACGACACAATCCATTCGTTAGTTCGATTTAGCGTTATGTACAATTTCGATTAATTTTTCCCATGTAACTTTTTTTTTATCATTCGTAGAGAAATGTCGCTTTCTAGAAAAGTTCTTAGAATTTAATTTTCTACAAATCTAGATTCTTTCGAAATTGGTCCAGCCACCAGGAGATGAGTTTCTATTCTGACTATAATAGTTAAGATTTTAGAATTCTCCGCTTTTATTAACCTCAATATCAAGCTGCATTCAAAATTTCATGTTGATATCATGAATGGAAGTACTATTTTTTTTAGTTTTAAATTTTCATACGACACAATCCATTCGTTAGTTCGATTTAGCGTTATGTACAATTTCGATTAATTTTTCCCATGTAACTTTTTTTTTATCATTCGTAGAGAAATGTCGCTTTCTAGAAAAGTTCTTAGAATTTAATTTTCTACAAATCTAGATTCTTTCGAAATTGGTCCAGCCACCAGGAGATGAGTTTCTATTCTGACTATAATAGTTAAGATTTTAGAATTCTCCGCTTTTATTAACCTCAATATCAAGCTGCATTCAAAATTTCATGTTGATATCATGAATGGAAGTACTATTTTTTTTAGTTTTAAATTTTCATACGACACAATCCATTCGTTAGTTCGATTTAGCGTTATGTACAATTTCGATTAATTTTTCCCATGTAACTTTTTTTTTATCATTCGTAGAGAAATGTCGCATTCTAGAAAAGTTCTTAGAATTTAATTTTCTACAAATCTAGATTCTTTCGAAATTGGTCCAGCCACCAGGAGATGAGTTTCTATTCTGACTATAATAGTTAAGATTTTAGAATTCTCCGCTTTTATTAACCTCAATATCAAGCTGCATTCAAAATTTCATGTTGATATCATGAATGGAAGTACTATTTTTTTTAGTTTTAAATTTTCATACGACACAATCCATTCGTTAGTTCGATTTAGCGTTATGTACAATTTCGATTAATTTTTCCCATGTAACTTTTTTTTTATCATTCGTAGAGAAATGTCGCATTCTAGAAAAGTTCTTAGAATTTAATTTTCTACAAATCTAGATTCTTTCGAAATTGGTCCAGCCACCAGGAGATGAGTTTCTATTCTGACTATAATAGTTAAGATTTTAGAATTCTCCGCTTTTATTAACCTCAATATCAAGCTGCATTCAAAATTTCATGTTGATATCATGAATGGAAGTACTATTTTTTTTAGTTTTAAATTTTCATACGACACAATCCATTCGTTAGTTCGATTTAGCGTTATGTACAATTTCGATTAATTTTTCCCATGTAACTTTTTTTTTATCATTCGTAGAGAAATGTCGCATTCTAGAAAAGTTCTTAGAATTTAATTTTCTACAAATCTAGATTCTTTCGAAATTGGTCCAGCCACCAGGAGATGAGTTTCTATTCCGACTATAATAGTTAAGATTTTAGAATTCTCCGCTTTTATTAACCTCAATATCAAGCTGCATTCAAAATTTCATGTTGATATCATGAATGGAAGTACTAATTTTTTTAGTTTTAAATTTTCATACGACACAATCCATTCGTTAGTTCGATTTAGCGTTATGTACAATTTCGATTAATTTTTCCCATGTAACTTTTTTTTTATCATTCGTAGAGAAATGTCGCTTTCTAGAAAAGTTCTTAGAATTTAATTTTCTACAAATCTAGATTCTTTCGAAATTGGTCCAGCCACCAGGAGATGAGTTTCTATTCTGACTATAATAGTTAAGATTTTAGAATTCTCCGCTTTTATTAACCTCAATATCAAGCTGCATTCAAAATTTCATGTTGATATCATGAATGGAAGTACTATTTTTTTAGTTTTAAATTTTCATACGACACAATCCATTCGTTAGTTCGATTTAGCGTTATGTACAATTTCGATTAATTTTTCCCATGTAACTTTTTTTTTATCATTCCTAGAGAAATGTCGCATTCTAGAAAAGTTCTTAGAATTTAATTTTCTACAAATCTAGATTCTTTCGAAATTGGTCCAGCCACCAGGAGATGAGTTTCTATTCCGACTATAATAGTTAAGATTTTAGAATTCTCCGCTTTTATTAACCTCAATATCAAGCTGCATTCAAAATTTCATGTTGATATCATGAATGGAAGTACTATTTTTTTTAGTTTTAAATTTTCATACGACACAATCCATTCGTTAGTTCGATTTAGCGTTATGTACAATTTCGATTAATTTTTCCCATGTAACTTTTTTTTTATCATTCGTAGAGAAATGTCGCATTCTAGAAAAGTTCTTAGAATTTAATTTTCTACAAATCTAGATTCTTTCGAAATTGGTCCAGCCACCAGGAGATGAGTTTCTATTCTGACTATAATAGTTAAGATTTTAGAATTCTCCGCTTTTATTAACCTCAATATCAAGCTGCATTCAAAATTTCATGTTGATATCATGAATGGAAGTACTATTTTTTTAGTTTTAAATTTTCATACGACACAATCCATTCGTTAGTTCGATTTAGCGTTATGTACAATTTCGATTAATTTTTCCCATGTAACTTTTTTTTTATCATTCGTAGAGAAATGTCGCATTCTAGAAAAGTTCTTAGAATTTAATTTTCTACAAATCTAGATTCTTTCGAAATTGGTCCAGCCACCAGGAGATGAGTTTCTATTCCGACTATAATAGTTAAGATTTTAGAATTCTCCGCTTTTATTAACCTCAATATCAAGCTGCATTCAAAATTTCATGTTGATATCATGAATGGAAGTACTAATTTTTTTAGTTTTAAATTTTCATACGACACAATCCATTCGTTAGTTCGATTTAGCGTTATGTACAATTTCGATTAATTTTTCCCATGTAACTTTTTTTTTATCATTCGTAGAGAAATGTCGCTTTCTAGAAAAGTTCTTAGAATTTAATTTTCTACAAATCTAGATTCTTTCGAAATTGGTCCAGCCACCAGGAGATGAGTTTCTATTCTGACTATAATAGTTAAGATTTTAGAATTCTCCGCTTTTATTAACCTCAATATCAAGCTGCATTCAAAATTTCATGTTGATATCATGAATGGAAGTACTATTTTTTTAGTTTTAAATTTTCATACGACACAATCCATTCGTTAGTTCGATTTAGCGTTATGTACAATTTCGATTAATTTTTCCCATGTAACTTTTTTTTTATCATTCGTAGAGAAATGTCGCTTTCTAGAAAAGTTCTTAGAATTTAATTTTCTACAAATCTAGATTCTTTCGAAATTGGTCCAGCCACCAGGAGATGAGTTTCTATTCTGACTATAATAGTTAAGATTTTAGAATTCTCCGCTTTTATTAACCTCAATATCAAGCTGCATTCAAAATTTCATGTTGATATCATGAATGGAAGTACTATTTTTTTTAGTTTTAAATTTTCATACGACACAATCCATTCGTTAGTTCGATTTAGCGTTATGTACAATTTCGATTAATTTTTCCCATGTAACTTTTTTTTATCATTCGTAGAGAAATGTCGCATTCTAGAAAAGTTCTTAGAATTTAATTTTCTACAAATCTAGATTCTTTCGAAATTGGTCCAGCCACCAGGAGATGAGTTTCTATTCTGACTATAATAGTTAAGATTTTAGAATTCTCCGCTTTTATTAACCTCAATATCAAGCTGCATTCAAAATTTCATGTTGATATCATGAATGGAAGTACTATTTTTTTTAGTTTTAAATTTTCATACGACACAATCCATTCGTTAGTTCGATTTAGCGTTATGTACAATTTCGATTAATTTTTCCCATGTAACTTTTTTTTTATCATTCGTAGAGAAATGTCGCATTCTAGAAAAGTTCTTAGAATTTAATTTTCTACAAATCTAGATTCTTTCGAAATTGGTCCAGCCACCAGGAGATGAGTTTCTATTCTGACTATAATAGTTAAGATTTTAGAATTCTCCGCTTTTATTAACCTCAATATCAAGCTGCATTCAAAATTTCATGTTGATATCATGAATGGAAGTACTATTTTTTTTAGTTTTAAATTTTCATACGACACAATCCATTCGTTAGTTCGATTTAGCGTTATGTACAATTTCGATTAATTTTTCCCATGTAACTTTTTTTTTATCATTCCTAGAGAAATGTCGCATTCTAGAAAAGTTCTTAGAATTTAATTTTCTACAAATCTAGATTCTTTCGAAATTGGTCCAGCCACCAGGAGATGAGTTTCTATTCCGACTATAATAGTTAAGATTTTAGAATTCTCCGCTTTTATTAACCTCAATATCAAGCTGCATTCAAAATTTCATGTTGATATCATGAATGGAAGTACTATTTTTTTTAGTTTTAAATTTTCATACGACACAATCCATTCGTTAGTTCGATTTAGCGTTATGTACAATTTCGATTAATTTTTCCCATGTAACTTTTTTTTTATCATTCGTAGAGAAATGTCGCATTCTAGAAAAGTTCTTAGAATTTAATTTTCTACAAATCTAGATTCTTTCGAAATTGGTCCAGCCACCAGGAGATGAGTTTCTATTCTGACTATAATAGTTAAGATTTTAGAATTCTCCGCTTTTATTAACCTCAATATCAAGCTGCATTCAAAATTTCATGTTGATATCATGAATGGAAGTACTATTTTTTTAGTTTTAAATTTTCATACGACACAATCCATTCGTTAGTTCGATTTAGCGTTATGTACAATTTCGATTAATTTTTCCCATGTAACTTTTTTTTTATCATTCGTAGAGAAATGTCGCATTCTAGAAAAGTTCTTAGAATTTAATTTTCTACAAATCTAGATTCTTTCGAAATTGGTCCAGCCACCAGGAGATGAGTTTCTATTCCGACTATAATAGTTAAGATTTTAGAATTCTCCGCTTTTATTAACCTCAATATCAAGCTGCATTCAAAATTTCATGTTGATATCATGAATGGAAGTACTAATTTTTTTAGTTTTAAATTTTCATACGACACAATCCATTCGTTAGTTCGATTTAGCGTTATGTACAATTTCGATTAATTTTTCCCATGTAACTTTTTTTTTATCATTCGTAGAGAAATGTCGCTTTCTAGAAAAGTTCTTAGAATTTAATTTTCTACAAATCTAGATTCTTTCGAAATTGGTCCAGCCACCAGGAGATGAGTTTCTATTCTGACTATAATAGTTAAGATTTTAGAATTCTCCGCTTTTATTAACCTCAATATCAAGCTGCATTCAAAATTTCATGTTGATATCATGAATGGAAGTACTATTTTTTTAGTTTTAAATTTTCATACGACACAATCCATTCGTTAGTTCGATTTAGCGTTATGTACAATTTCGATTAATTTTTCCCATGTAACTTTTTTTTTATCATTCGTAGAGAAATGTCGCTTTCTAGAAAAGTTCTTAGAATTTAATTTTCTACAAATCTAGATTCTTTCGAAATTGGTCCAGCCACCAGGAGATGAGTTTCTATTCTGACTATAATAGTTAAGATTTTAGAATTCTCCGCTTTTATTAACCTCAATATCAAGCTGCATTCAAAATTTCATGTTGATATCATGAATGGAAGTACTATTTTTTTTAGTTTTAAATTTTCATACGACACAATCCATTCGTTAGTTCGATTTAGCGTTATGTACAATTTCGATTAATTTTTCCCATGTAACTTTTTTTTATCATTCGTAGAGAAATGTCGCATTCTAGAAAAGTTCTTAGAATTTAATTTTCTACAAATCTAGATTCTTTCGAAATTGGTCCAGCCACCAGGAGATGAGTTTCTATTCTGACTATAATAGTTAAGATTTTAGAATTCTCCGCTTTTATTAACCTCAATATCAAGCTGCATTCAAAATTTCATGTTGATATCATGAATGGAAGTACTATTTTTTTTAGTTTTAAATTTTCATACGACACAATCCATTCGTTAGTTCGATTTAGCGTTATGTACAATTTCGATTAATTTTTCCCATGTAACTTTTTTTTTATCATTCGTAGAGAAATGTCGCATTCTAGAAAAGTTCTTAGAATTTAATTTTCTACAAATCTAGATTCTTTCGAAATTGGTCCAGCCACCAGGAGATGAGTTTCTATTCTGACTATAATAGTTAAGATTTTAGAATTCTCCGCTTTTATTAACCTCAATATCAAGCTGCATTCAAAATTTCATGTTGATATCATGAATGGAAGTACTATTTTTTTAGTTTTAAATTTTCATACGACACAATCCATTCGTTAGTTCGATTTAGCGTTATGTACAATTTCGATTAATTTTTCCCATGTAACTTTTTTTTTATCATTCGTAGAGAAATGTCGCATTCTAGAAAAGTTCTTAGAATTTAATTTTCTACAAATCTAGATTCTTTCGAAATTGGTCCAGCCACCAGGAGATGAGTTTCTATTCTGACTATAATAGTTAAGATTTTAGAATTCTCCGCTTTTATTAACCTCAATATCAAGCTGCATTCAAAATTTCATGTTGATATCATGAATGGAAGTACTATTTTTTTTAGTTTTAAATTTTCATACGACACAATCCATTCGTTAGTTCGATTTAGCGTTATGTACAATTTCGATTAATTTTTCCCATGTAACTTTTTTTTTATCATTCGTAGAGAAATGTCGCATTCTAGAAAAGTTCTTAGAATTTAATTTTCTACAAATCTAGATTCTTTCGAAATTGGTCCAGCCACCAGGAGATGAGTTTCTATTCCGACTATAATAGTTAAGATTTTAGAATTCTCCGCTTTTATTAACCTCAATATCAAGCTGCATTCAAAATTTCATGTTGATATCATGAATGGAAGTACTATTTTTTTTAGTTTTAAATTTTCATACGACACAATCCATTCGTTAGTTCGATTTAGCGTTATGTACAATTTCGATTAATTTTTCCCATGTAACTTTTTTTTTATCATTCGTAGAGAAATGTCGCTTTCTAGAAAAGTTCTTAGAATTTAATTTTCTACAAATCTAGATTCTTTCGAAATTGGTCCAGCCACCAGGAGATGAGTTTCTATTCTGACTATAATAGTTAAGATTTTAGAATTCTCCGCTTTTATTAACCTCAATATCAAGCTGCATTCAAAATTTCATGTTGATATCATGAATGGAAGTACTATTTTTTTTAGTTTTAAATTTTCATACGACACAATCCATTCGTTAGTTCGATTTAGCGTTATGTACAATTTCGATTAATTTTTCCCATGTAACTTTTTTTTTATCATTCGTAGAGAAATGTCGCATTCTAGAAAAGTTCTTAGAATTTAATTTTCTACAAATCTAGATTCTTTCGAAATTGGTCCAGCCACCAGGAGATGAGTTTCTATTCCGACTATAATAGTTAAGATTTTAGAATTCTCCGCTTTTATTAACCTCAATATCAAGCTGCATTCAAAATTTCATGTTGATATCATGAATGGAAGTACTATTTTTTTTAGTTTTAAATTTTCATACGACACAATCCATTCGTTAGTTCGATTTAGCGTTATGTACAATTTCGATTAATTTTTCCCATGTAACTTTTTTTTTATCATTCGTAGAGAAATGTCGCATTCTAGAAAAGTTCTTAGAATTTAATTTTCTACAAATCTAGATTCTTTCGAAATTGGTCCAGCCACCAGGAGATGAGTTTCTATTCTGACTATAATAGTTAAGATTTTAGAATTCTCCGCTTTTATTAACCTCAATATCAAGCTGCATTCAAAATTTCATGTTGATATCATGAATGGAAGTACTATTTTTTTTAGTTTTAAATTTTCATACGACACAATCCATTCGTTAGTTCGATTTAGCGTTATGTACAATTTCGATTAATTTTTCCCATGTAACTTTTTTTTTATCATTCGTAGAGAAATGTCGCATTCTAGAAAAGTTCTTAGAATTTAATTTTCTACAAATCTAGATTCTTTCGAAATTGGTCCAGCCACCAGGAGATGAGTTTCTATTCTGACTATAATAGTTAAGATTTTAGAATTCTCCGCTTTTATTAACCTCAATATCAAGCTGCATTCAAAATTTCATGTTGATATCATGAATGGAAGTACTATTTTTTTTAGTTTTAAATTTTCATACGACACAATCCATTCGTTAGTTCGATTTAGCGTTATGTACAATTTCGATTAATTTTTCCCATGTAACTTTTTTTTTATCATTCGTAGAGAAATGTCGCATTCTAGAAAAGTTCTTAGAATTTAATTTTCTACAAATCTAGATTCTTTCGAAATTGGTCCAGCCACCAGGAGATGAGTTTCTATTCCGACTATAATAGTTAAGATTTTAAAATTCTCCGCTTTTATTAACCTCAATATCAAGCTGCATTCAAAATTTCATGTTGATATCATGAATGGAAGTACTAATTTTTTTAGTTTTAAATTTTCATACGACACAATCCATTCGTTAGTTCGATTTAGCGTTATGTACAATTTCGATTAATTTTTCCCATGTAACTTTTTTTTTATCATTCGTAGAGAAATGTCGCTTTCTAGAAAAGTTCTTAGAATTTAATTTTCTACAAATCTAGATTCTTTCGAAATTGGTCCAGCCACCAGGAGATGAGTTTCTATTCCGACTATAATAGTTAAGATTTTAGAATTCTCCGCTTTTATTAACCTCAATATCAAGCTGCATTCAAAATTTCATGTTGATATCATGAATGGAAGTACTATTTTTTTTAGTTTTAAATTTTCATACGACACAATCCATTCGTTAGTTCGATTTAGCGTTATGTACAATTTCGATTAATTTTTCCCATGTAACTTTTTTTTTATCATTCGTAGAGAAATGTCGCTTTCTAGAAAAGTTCTTAGAATTTAATTTTCTACAAATCTAGATTCTTTCGAAATTGGTCCAGCCACCAGGAGATGAGTTTCTATTCTGACTATAATAGTTAAGATTTTAGAATTCTCCGCTTTTATTAACCTCAATATCAAGCTGCATTCAAAATTTCATGTTGATATCATGAATGGAAGTACTATTTTTTTTAGTTTTAAATTTTCATACGACACAATCCATTCGTTAGTTCGATTTAGCGTTATGTACAATTTCGATTAATTTTTCCCATGTAACTTTTTTTTTATCATTCGTAGAGAAATGTCGCATTCTAGAAAAGTTCTTAGAATTTAATTTTCTACAAATCTAGATTCTTTCGAAATTGGTCCAGCCACCAGGAGATGAGTTTCTATTCTGACTATAATAGTTAAGATTTTAGAATTCTCCGCTTTTATTAACCTCAATATCAAGCTGCATTCAAAATTTCATGTTGATATCATGAATGGAAGTACTATTTTTTTTAGTTTTAAATTTTCATACGACACAATCCATTCGTTAGTTCGATTTAGCGTTATGTACAATTTCGATTAATTTTTCCCATGTAACTTTTTTTTTATCATTCGTAGAGAAATGTCGCATTCTAGAAAAGTTCTTAGAATTTAATTTTCTACAAATCTAGATTCTTTCGAAATTGGTCCAGCCACCAGGAGATGAGTTTCTATTCTGACTATAATAGTTAAGATTTTAGAATTCTCCGCTTTTATTAACCTCAATATCAAGCTGCATTCAAAATTTCATGTTGATATCATGAATGGAAGTACTATTTTTTTTAGTTTTAAATTTTCATACGACACAATCCATTCGTTAGTTCGATTTAGCGTTATGTACAATTTCGATTAATTTTTCCCATGTAACTTTTTTTTTATCATTCGTAGAGAAATGTCGCATTCTAGAAAAGTTCTTAGAATTTAATTTTCTACAAATCTAGATTCTTTCGAAATTGGTCCAGCCACCAGGAGATGAGTTTCTATTCTGACTATAATAGTTAAGATTTTAGAATTCTCCGCTTTTATTAACCTCAATATCAAGCTGCATTCAAAATTTCATGTTGATATCATGAATGGAAGTACTATTTTTTTTAGTTTTAAATTTTCATACGACACAATCCATTCGTTAGTTCGATTTAGCGTTATGTACAATTTCGATTAATTTTTCCCATGTAACTTTTTTTTTATCATTCCTAGAGAAATGTCGCATGCTAGAAAAGTTCTTAGAATTTAATTTTCTACAAATCTAGATTCTTTCGAAATTGGTCCAGCCACCAGGAGATGAGTTTCTATTCTGACTATAATAGTTAAGATTTTAGAATTCTCCGCTTTTATTAACCTCAATATCAAGCTGCATTCAAAATTTCATGTTGATATCATGAATGGAAGTACTATTTTTTTTAGTTTTAAATTTTCATACGACACAATCCATTCGTTAGTTCGATTTAGCGTTATGTACAATTTCGATTAATTTTTCCCATGTAACTTTTTTTTTATCATTCCTAGAGAAATGTCGCATTCTAGAAAAGTTCTTAGAATTTAATTTTCTACAAATCTAGATTCTTTCGAAATTGGTCCAGCCACCAGGAGATGAGTTTCTATTCTGACTATAATAGTTAAGATTTTAGAATTCTCCGCTTTTATTAACCTCAATATCAAGCTGCATTCAAAATTTCATGTTGATATCATGAATGGAAGTACTATTTTTTTTAGTTTTAAATTTTCATACGACACAATCCATTCGTTACTTCGATTTAGCGTTATGTACAATTTCGATTAATTTTTCCCATGTAACTTTTTTTTTATCATTCGTAGAGAAATGTCGCATTCTAAAAAAGTTCTTAGAATTTAATTTTCTACAAATCTATATAATATAATAAATAATATTTAATTTTCTACAAATCTAGATTCTTTCGAAATTGGTCCAGCCACCAGGAGATGAGTTTCTATTCTGACTATAATAGTTAAGATTTTAGAATTCTCCGCTTTTATTAACCTCAATATCAAGCTGCATTCAAAATTTCATGTTGATATCATGAATGGAAGTACTATTTTTTTTAGTTTTAAATTTTCATACGACACAATCCATTCGTTAGTTCGATTTAGCGTTATGTACAATTTCGATTAATTTTTCCCATGTAACTTTTTTTTTATCATTCGTAGAGAAATGTCGCATTCTAGAAAAGTTCTTAGAATTTAATTTTCTACAAATCTAGATTCTTTCGAAATTGGTCCAGCCACCAGGAGATGAGTTTCTATTCCGACTATAATAGTTAAGATTTTAGAATTCTCCGCTTTTATTAACCTCAATATCAAGCTGCATTCAAAATTTCATGTTGATATCATGAATGGAAGTACTAATTTTTTTAGTTTTAAATTTTCATACGACACAATCCATTCGTTAGTTCGATTTAGCGTTATGTACAATTTCGATTAATTTTTCCCATGTAACTTTTTTTTTATCATTCGTAGAGAAATGTCGCATTCTAAAAAAGTTCTTAGAATTTAATTTTCTACAAATCTAGATTCTTTCGAAATTGGTCCAGCCACCAGGAGATGAGTTTCTATTCCGACTATAATAGTTAAGATTTTAGAATTCTCCGCTTTTATTAACCTCAATATCAAGCTGCATTCAAAATTTCATGTTGATATCATGAATGGAAGTACTAATTTTTTTAGTTTTAAATTTTCATACGACACAATCCATTCGTTAGTTCGATTTAGCGTTATGTACAATTTCGATTAATTTTTCCCATGTAACTTTTTTTTTTATCATTCGTAGAGAAATGTCGCTTTCTAGAAAAGTTCTTAGAATTTAATTTTCTACAAATCTAGATTCTTTCGAAATTGGTCCAGCCACCAGGAGATGAGTTTCTATTCTGACTATAATAGTTAAGATTTTAGAATTCTCCGCTTTTATTAACCTCAATATCAAGCTGCATTCAAAATTTCATGTTGATATCATGAATGGAAGTACTATTTTTTTTAGTTTTAAATTTTCATACGACACAATCCATTCGTTAGTTCGATTTAGCGTTATGTACAATTTCGATTAATTTTTCCCATGTAACTTTTTTTTTATCATTCGTAGAGAAATGTCGCATTCTAGAAAAGTTCTTAGAATTTAATTTTCTACAAATCTAGATTCTTTCGAAATTGGTCCAGCCACCAGGAGATGAGTTTCTATTCTGACTATAATAGTTAAGATTTTAGAATTCTCCGCTTTTATTAACCTCAATATCAAGCTGCATTCAAAATTTCATGTTGATATCATGAATGGAAGTACTATTTTTTTTAGTTTTAAATTTTCATACGACACAATCCATTCGTTAGTTCGATTTAGCGTTATGTACAATTTCGATTAATTTTTCCCATGTAACTTTTTTTTTATCATTCGTAGAGAAATGTCGCATTCTAGAAAAGTTCTTAGAATTTAATTTTCTACAAATCTAGATTCTTTCGAAATTGGTCCAGCCACCAGGAGATGAGTTTCTATTCTGACTATAATAGTTAAGATTTTAGAATTCTCCGCTTTTATTAACCTCAATATCAAGCTGCATTCAAAATTTCATGTTGATATCATGAATGGAAGTACTATTTTTTTTAGTTTTAAATTTTCATACGACACAATCCATTCGTTAGTTCGATTTAGCGTTATGTACAATTTCGATTAATTTTTCCCATGTAACTTTTTTTTTATCATTCGTAGAGAAATGTCGCTTTCTAGAAAAGTTCTTAGAATTTAATTTTCTACAAATCTAGATTCTTTCGAAATTGGTCCAGCCACCAGGAGATGAGTTTCTATTCTGACTATAATAGTTAAGATTTTAGAATTCTCCGCTTTTATTAACCTCAATATCAAGCTGCATTCAAAATTTCATGTTGATATCATGAATGGAAGTACTAATTTTTTTAGTTTTAAATTTTCATACGACACAATCCATTCGTTAGTTCGATTTAGCGTTATGTACAATTTCGATTAATTTTTCCCATGTAACTTTTTTTTTATCATTCGTAGAGAAATGTCGCTTTCTAGAAAAGTTCTTAGAATTTAATTTTCTACAAATCTAGATTCTTTCGAAATTGGTCCAGCCACCAGGAGATGAGTTTCTATTCTGACTATAATAGTTAAGATTTTAGAATTCTCCGCTTTTATTAACCTCAATATCAAGCTGCATTCAAAATTTCATGTTGATATCATGAATGGAAGTACTATTTTTTTTAGTTTTAAATTTTCATACGACACAATCCATTCGTTAGTTCGATTTAGCGTTATGTACAATTTCGATTAATTTTTCCCATGTAACTTTTTTTTTATCATTCGTAGAGAAATGTCGCATTCTAGAAAAGTTCTTAGAATTTAATTTTCTACAAATCTAGATTCTTTCGAAATTGGTCCAGCCACCAGGAGATGAGTTTCTATTCTGACTATAATAGTTAAGATTTTAGAATTCTCCGCTTTTATTAACCTCAATATCAAGCTGCATTCAAAATTTCATGTTGATATCATGAATGGAAGTACTATTTTTTTTAGTTTTAAATTTTCATACGACACAATCCATTCGTTAGTTCGATTTAGCGTTATGTACAATTTCGATTAATTTTTCCCATGTAACTTTTTTTTTATCATTCGTAGAGAAATGTCGCTTTCTAGAAAAGTTCTTAGAATTTAATTTTCTACAAATCTAGATTCTTTCGAAATTGGTCCAGCCACCAGGAGATGAGTTTCTATTCTGACTATAATAGTTAAGATTTTAGAATTCTCCGCTTTTATTAACCTCAATATCAAGCTGCATTCAAAATTTCATGTTGATATCATGAATGGAAGTACTATTTTTTTTAGTTTTAAATTTTCATACGACACAATCCATTCGTTAGTTCGATTTAGCGTTATGTACAATTTCGATTAATTTTTCCCATGTAACTTTTTTTTTATCATTCGTAGAGAAATGTCGCATTCTAGAAAAGTTCTTAGAATTTAATTTTCTACAAATCTAGATTCTTTCGAAATTGGTCCAGCCACCAGGAGATGAGTTTCTATTCTGACTATAATAGTTAAGATTTTAGAATTCTCCGCTTTTATTAACCTCAATATCAAGCTGCATTCAAAATTTCATGTTGATATCATGAATGGAAGTACTATTTTTTTTAGTTTTAAATTTTCATACGACACAATCCATTCGTTAGTTCGATTTAGCGTTATGTACAATTTCGATTAATTTTTCCCATGTAACTTTTTTTTTATCATTCGTAGAGAAATGTCGCATTCTAGAAAAGTTCTTAGAATTTAATTTTCTACAAATCTAGATTCTTTCGAAATTGGTCCAGCCACCAGGAGATGAGTTTCTATTCCGACTATAATAGTTAAGATTTTAGAATTCTCCGCTTTTATTAACCTCAATATCAAGCTGCATTCAAAATTTCATGTTGATATCATGAATGGAAGTACTAATTTTTTTAGTTTTAAATTTTCATACGACACAATCCATTCGTTAGTTCGATTTAGCGTTATGTACAATTTCGATTAATTTTTGCCATGTAACTTTTTTTTTATCATTCGTAGAGAAATGTCGCTTTCTAGAAAAGTTCTTAGAATTTAATTTTCTACAAATCTAGATTCTTTCGAAATTGGTCCAGCCACCAGGAGATGAGTTTCTATTCTGACTATAATAGTTAAGATTTTAGAATTCTCCGCTTTTATTAACCTCAATATCAAGCTGCATTCAAAATTTCATGTTGATATCATGAATGGAAGTACTATTTTTTTTAGTTTTAAATTTTCATACGACACAATCCATTCGTTAGTTCGATTTAGCGTTATGTACAATTTCGATTAATTTTTCCCATGTAACTTTTTTTTTATCATTCGTAGAGAAATGTCGCATTCTAGAAAAGTTCTTAGAATTTAATTTTCTACAAATCTAGATTCTTTCGAAATTGGTCCAGCCACCAGGAGATGAGTTTCTATTCTGACTATAATAGTTAAGATTTTAGAATTCTCCGCTTTTATTAACCTCAATATCAAGCTGCATTCAAAATTTCATGTTGATATCATGAATGGAAGTACTATTTTTTTTAGTTTTAAATTTTCATACGACACAATCCATTCGTTAGTTCGATTTAGCGTTATGTACAATTTCGATTAATTTTTCCCATGTAACTTTTTTTTTATCATTCGTAGAGAAATGTCGCATTCTAGAAAAGTTCTTAGAATTTAATTTTCTACAAATCTAGATTCTTTCGAAATTGGTCCAGCCACCAGGAGATGAGTTTCTATTCTGACTATAATAGTTAAGATTTTAGAATTCTCCGCTTTTATTAACCTCAATATCAAGCTGCATTCAAAATTTCATGTTGATATCATGAATGGAAGTACTATTTTTTTTAGTTTTAAATTTTCATACGACACAATCCATTCGTTAGTTCGATTTAGCGTTATGTACAATTTCGATTAATTTTTCCCATGTAACTTTTTTTTTATCATTCGTAGAGAATTGTCGCATTCTAGAAAAGTTCTTAGAATTTAATTTTCTACAAATCTAGATTCTTTCGAAATTGGTCCAGCCACCAGGAGATGAGTTTCTATTCTGACTATAATAGTTAAGATTTTAGAATTCTCCGATTTTATTAACCTCAATATCAAGCTGCATTCAAAATTTCATGTTGATATCATGAATGGAAGTACTATTTTTTTTAGTTTTAAATTTTCATACGACACAATCCATTCGTTAGTTCGATTTAGCGTTATGTACAATTTCGATTAATTTTTCCCATGTAACTTTTTTTTTATCATTCGTAGAGAAATGTCGCTTTCTAGAAAAGTTCTTAGAATTTAATTTTCTACAAATCTAGATTCTTTCGAAATTGGTCCAGCCACCAGGAGATGAGTTTCTATTCTGACTATAATAGTTAAGATTTTAGAATTCTCCGCTTTTATTAACCTCAATATCAAGCTGCATTCAAAATTTCATGTTGATATCATGAATGGAAGTACTATTTTTTTAGTTTTAAATTTTCATACGACACAATCCATTCGTTAGTTCGATTTAGCGTTATGTACAATTTCGATTAATTTTTCCCATGTAACTTTTTTTTTATCATTCGTAGAGAAATGTCGCATTCTAGAAAAGTTCTTAGAATTTAATTTTCTACAAATCTAGATTCTTTCGAAATTGGTCCAGCCACCAGGAGATGAGTTTCTATTCTGACTATAAAAGTTAAGATTTTAGAATTCTCCGCTTTTATTAACCTCAATATCAAGGAAGTACTATTTTTTTTAATTTTAAATTTTCATACGACACAATCCATTCGTTAGTTCGATTTAGCGTTATGTACAATTTCGATTAATTTTTCCCATGTAACTTTTTTTTTATCATTCGTAGAGAAATGTCGCATTCTAGAAAAGTTCTTAGAATTTAATTTTCTACAAATCTAGATTCTTTCGAAATTGGTCCAGCCACCAGGAGATGAGTTTCTATTCTGACTATAATAGTTAAGATTTTAGAATTCTCCGCTTTTATTAACCTCAATATCAAGCTGCATTCAAAATTTCATGTTGATATCATGAATGGAAGTACTATTTTTTTTAGTTTTAAATTTTCATACGACACAATCCATTCGTTAGTTCGATTTAGCGTTATGTACAATTTCGATTAATTTTTCCCATGTAACTTTTTTTTTATCATTCGTAGAGAAATGTCGCATTCTAGAAAAGTTCTTAGAATTTAATTTTCTACAAATCTAGATTCTTTCGAAATTGGTCCAGCCACCAGGAGATGAGTTTCTATTCTGACTATAATAGTTAAGATTTTAGAATTCTCCGCTTTTATTAACCTCAATATCAAGCTGCATTCAAAATTTCATGTTGATATCATGAATGGAAGTACTATTTTTTTTAGTTTTAAATTTTCATACGACACAATCCATTCGTTAGTTCGATTTAGCGTTATGTACAATTTCGATTAATTTTTCCCATGTAACTTTTTTTTTATCATTCGTAGAGAAATGTCGCATTCTAGAAAAGTTCTTAGAATTTAATTTTCTACAAATCTAGATTCTTTCGAAATTGGTCCAGCCACCAGGAGATGAGTTTCTATTCTGACTATAATAGTTAAGATTTTAGAATTCTCCGCTTTTATTAACCTCAATATCAAGCTGCATTCAAAATTTCATGTTGATATCATGAATGGAAGTACTATTTTTTTTAGTTTTAAATTTTCATACGACACAATCCATTCGTTAGTTCGATTTAGCGTTATGTACAATTTCGATTAATTTTTCCCATGTAACTTTTTTTTTATCATTCCTAGAGAAATGTCGCATTCTAGAAAAGTTCTTAGAATTTAATTTTCTACAAATCTAGATTCTTTCGAAATTGGTCCAGCCACCAGGAGATGAGTTTCTATTCTGACTATAATAGTTAAGATTTTAGAATTCTCCGCTTTTATTAACCTCAATATCAAGCTGCATTCAAAATTTCATGTTGATATCATGAATGGAAGTACTATTTTTTTTAGTTTTAAATTTTCATACGACACAATCCATTCGTTAGTTCGATTTAGCGTTATGTACAATTTCGATTAATTTTTCCCATGTAACTTTTTTTTTATCATTCGTAGAGAAATGTCGCATTCTAAAAAAGTTCTTAGAATTTAATTTTCTACAAATCTATATAATATAATAAATAATATTTAATTTTCTACAAATCTAGATTCTTTCGAAATTGGTCCAGCCACCAGGAGATGAGTTTCTATTCTGACTATAATAGTTAAGATTTTAGAATTCTCCGCTTTTATTAACCTCAATATCAAGCTGCATTCAAAATTTCATGTTGATATCATGAATGGAAGTACTATTTTTTTTAGTTTTAAATTTTCATACGACACAATCCATTCGTTAGTTCGATTTAGCGTTATGTACAATTTCGATTAATTTTTCCCATGTAACTTTTTTTTTATCATTCGTAGAGAAATGTCGCATTCTAGAAAAGTTCTTAGAATTTAATTTTCTACAAATCTAGATTCTTTCGAAATTGGTCCAGCCACCAGGAGATGAGTTTCTATTCTGACTATAATAGTTAAGATTTTAGAATTCTCCGCTTTTATTAACCTCAATATCAAGCTGCATTCAAAATTTCATGTTGATATCATGAATGGAAGTACAATTTTTTTTAGTTTTAAATTTTCATACGACACAATCCATTCGTTAGTTCGATTTAGCGTTATGTACAATTTCGATTAATTTTTCCCATGTAACTTTTTTTTTATCATTCGTAGAGAAATGTCGCATTCTAGAAAAGTTCTTAGAATTTAATTTTCTACAAATCTAGATTCTTTCGAAATTGGTCCAGCCACCAGGAGATGAGTTTCTATTCTGACTATAATAGTTAAGATTTTAGAATTCTCCGCTTTTATTAACCTCAATATCAAGCTGCATTCAAAATTTCATGTTGATATCATGAATGGAAGTACTATTTTTTTTAGTTTTAAATTTTCATACGACACAATCCATTCGTTAGTTCGATTTAGCGTTATGTACAATTTCGATTAATTTTTCCCATGTAACTTTTTTTTTATCATTCGTAGAGAAATGTCGCTTTCTAGAAAAGTTCTTAGAATTTAATTTTCTACAAATCTAGATTCTTTCGAAATTGGTCCAGCCACCAGGAGATGAGTTTCTATTCTGACTATAATAGTTAAGATTTTAGAATTCTCCGCTTTTATTAACCTCAATATCAAGCTGCATTCAAAATTTCATGTTGATATCATGAATGGAAGTACTATTTTTTTTAGTTTTAAATTTTCATACGACACAATCCATTCGTTAGTTCGATTTAGCGTTATGTACAATTTCGATTAATTTTTCCCATGTAACTTTTTTTTTATCATTCGTAGAGAAATGTCGCATTCTAGAAAAGTTCTTAGAATTTAATTTTCTACAAATCTAGATTCTTTCGAAATTGGTCCAGCCACCAGGAGATGAGTTTCTATTCTGACTATAATAGTTAAGATTTTAGAATTCTCCGCTTTTATTAACCTCAATATCAAGCTGCATTCAAAATTTCATGTTGATATCATGAATGGAAGTACTATTTTTTTTAGTTTTAAATTTTCATACGACACAATCCATTCGTTAGTTCGATTTAGCGTTATGTACAATTTCGATTAATTTTTCCCATGTAATTTTTTTTTTATCATTCGTAGAGAAATGTCGCATTCTAGAAAAGTTCTTAGAATTTAATTTTCTACAAATCTAGATTCTTTCGAAATTGGTCCAGCCACCAGGAGATGAGTTTCTATTCCGACTATAATAGTTAAGATTTTAGAATTCTCCGCTTTTATTAACCTCAATATCAAGCTGCATTCAAAATTTCATGTTGATATCATGAATGGAAGTACTAATTTTTTTAGTTTTAAATTTTCATACGACACAATCCATTCGTTAGTTCGATTTAGCGTTATGTACAATTTCGATTAATTTTTCCCATGTAACTTTTTTTTTATCATTCGTAGAGAAATGTCGCTTTCTAGAAAAGTTCTTAGAATTTAATTTTCTACAAATCTAGATTCTTTCGAAATTGGTCCAGCCACCAGGAGATGAGTTTCTATTCTGACTATAATAGTTAAGATTTTAGAATTCTCCGCTTTTATTAACCTCAATATTAAGCTGCATTCAAAATTTCATGTTGATATCATGAATGGAAGTCCTATTTTTTTTAGTTTTAAATTTTCATACGACACAATCCATTCGTTAGTTCGATTTAGCGTTATGTACAATTTCGATTAATTTTTCCTATGTAACTTTTTTTTTATCATTCGTAGAGAAATGTCGCATTCTAGAAAAGTTCTTAGAATTTAATTTTCTACAAATCTAGATTCTTTCGAAATTGGTCCAGCCACCAGGAGATGAGTTTCTATTCTGACTATAATAGTTAAGATTTTAGAATTCTCCGCTTTTATTAACCTCAATATCAAGCTGCATTCAAAATTTCATGTTGATATCATGAATGGAAGTACTATTTTTTTTAGTTTTAAATTTTCATACGACACAATCCATTCGTTAGTTCGATTTAGCGTTATGTACAATTTCGATTAATTTTTCCTATGTAACTTTTTTTTTATCATTCGTAGAGAAATGTCGCATTCTAGAAAAGTTCTTAGAATTTAATTTTCTACAAATCTAGATTCTTTCGAAATTGGTCCAGCCACCAGGAGATGAGTTTCTATTCTGACTATAATAGTTAAGATTTTAGAATTCTCGGCTTTTATTAACCTCAATATCAAGCTGCATTCAAAATTTCATGTTGATATCATGAATGGAAGTACTAATTTTTTTAGTTTTAAATTTTCATACGACACAATCCATTCGTTAGTTCGATTTAGCGTTATGTACAATTTCGATTAATTTTTCCCATGTAACTTTTTTTTTATCATTCGTAGAGAAATGTCGCATTCTAGAAAAGTTCTTAGAATTTAATTTTCTACAAATCTAGATTCTTTCGAAATTGGTCCAGCCACCAGGAGATGAGTTTCTATTCTGACTATAATAGTTAAGATTTTAGAATTCTCCGCTTTTATTAACCTCAATATCAAGCTGCATTCAAAATTTCATGTTGATATCATGAATGGAAGTACTATTTTTTTTAGTTTTAAATTTTCATACGACACAATCCATTCGTTAGTTCGATTTAGCGTTATGTACAATTTCGATTAATTTTTCCCATGTTACTTTTTTTTTATCATTCGTAGAGAAATGTCGCATTCTAGAAAAGTTCTTAGAATTTAATTTTCTACAAATCTAGATTCTTTCGAAATTGGTCCAGCCACCAGGAGATGAGTTTCTATTCCGACTATAATAGTTAAGATTTTAGAATTCTCCGCTTTTATTAACCTCAATATCAAGCTGCATTCAAAATTTCATGTTGATATCATGAATGGAAGTACTATTTTTTTTAGTTTTAAATTTTCATACGACACAATCCGTTCGTTAGTTCGATTTAGCGTTATGTACAATTTCGATTAATTTTTCCCATGTAACTTTTTTTTTATCATTCCTAGAGAAATGTTGCATTCTAGAAAAGTTCTTAGAATTTAATTTTCTACAAATCTAGATTCTTTCGAAATTGGTCCAGCCACCAGGAGATGAGTTTCTATTCTGACTATAATAGTTAAGATTTTAGAATTCTCCGCTTTTATTAACCTCAATATCAAGCTGCATTCAAAATTTCATGTTGATATCATGAATGGAAGTACTATTTTTTTTAGTTTTAAATTTTCATACGACACAATCCATTCGTTAGTTCGATTTAGCGTTATGTACAATTTCGATTAATTTTTCCCATGTAACTTTTTTTTTATCATTCGTAGAGAAATGTCGCATTCTAGAAAAGTTCTTAGAATTTAATTTTCTACAAATCTAGATTCTTTCGAAATTGGTCCAGCCACCAGGAGATGAGTTTCTATTCTGACTATAATAGTTAAGATTTTAGAATTCTCCGCTTTTATTAACCTCAATATCAAGCTGCATTCAAAATTTCATGTTGATATCATGAATGGAAGTACTATTTTTTTTAGTTTTAAATTTTCATACGACACAATCCATTCGTTAGTTCGATTTAGCGTTATGTACAATTTCGATTAATTTTTCCCATGTAACTTTTTTTTTATCATTCGTAGAGAAATGTCGCATTCTAGAAAAGTTCTTAGAATTTAATTTTCTACAAATCTAGATTCTTTCGAAATTGGTCCAGCCACCAGGAGATGAGTTTCTATTCTGACTATAATAGTTAAGATTTTAGAATTCTCCGCTTTTATTAACCTCAATATCAAGCTGCATTCAAAATTTCATGTTGATATCATGAATGGAAGTACTATTTTTTTTAGTTTTAAATTTTCATACGACACAATCCATTCGTTAGTTCGATTTAGCGTTATGTACAATTTCGATTAATTTTTCCCATGTAACTTTTTTTTTATCATTCGTAGAGAAATGTCGCATTCTAGAAAAGTTCTTAGAATTTAATTTTCTACAAATCTAGATTCTTTCGAAATTGGTCCAGCCACCAGGAGATGAGTTTCTATTCTGACTATAATAGTTAAGATTTTAGAATTCTCCGCTTTTATTAACCTCAATATCAAGCTGCATTCAAAATTTCATGTTGATATCATGAATGGAAGTACTATTTTTTTTAGTTTTAAATTTTCATACGACACAATCCATTCGTTAGTTCGATTTAGCGTTATGTACAATTTCGATTAATTTTTCCCATGTAACTTTTTTTTTATCATTCCTAGAGAAATGTCGCATTCTAGAAAAGTTCTTAGAATTTAATTTTCTACAAATCTAGATTCTTTCGAAATTGGTCCAGCCACCAGGAGATGAGTTTCTATTCCGACTATAATAGTTAAGATTTTAGAATTCTCCGCTTTTATTAACCTCAATATCAAGCTGCATTCAAAATTTCATGTTGATATCATGAATGGAAGTACTATTTTTTTTAGTTTTAAATTTTCATACGACACAATCCATTCGTTAGTTCGATTTAGCGTTATGTACAATTTCGATTAATTTTTCCCATGTAACTTTTTTTTTATCATTCGTAGAGAAATGTCGCATTCTAGAAAAGTTCTTAGAATTTAATTTTCTACAAATCTAGATTCTTTCGAAATTGGTCCAGCCACCAGGAGATGAGTTTCTATTCCGACTATAATAGTAAAGATTTTAGAATTCTCCGCTTTTATTAACCTCAATATCAAGCTGCATTCAAAATTTCATGTTGATATCATGAATGGAAGTACTAATTTTTTTAGTTTTAAATTTTCATACGACACAATCCATTCGTTAGTTCGATTTAGCGTTATGTACAATTTCGATTAATTTTTCCCATGTAACTTTTTTTTTATCATTCGTAGAGAAATGTCGCTTTCTAGAAAAGTTCTTAGAATTTAATTTTCTACAAATCTAGATTCTTTCGAAATTGGTCCAGCCACCAGGAGATGAGTTTCTATTCTGACTATAATAGTTAAGATTTTAGAATTCTCCGCTTTTATTAACCTCAATATCAAGCTGCATTCAAAATTTCATGTTGATATCATGAATGGAAGTACTATTTTTTTTAGTTTTAAATTTTCATACGACACAATCCATTCGTTAGTTCGATTTAGCGTTATGTACAATTTCGATTAATTTTTCCCATGTAACTTTTTTTTTATCATTCGTAGAGAAATGTCGCATTCTAGAAAAGTTCTTAGAATTTAATTTTCTACAAATCTAGATTCTTTCGAAATTGGTCCAGCCACCAGGAGATGAGTTTCTATTCTGACTATAATAGTTAAGATTTTAGAATTCTCCGCTTTTATTAACCTCAATATCAAGCTGCATTCAAAATTTCATGTTGATATCATGAATGGAAGTACTATTTTTTTTAGTTTTAAATTTTCATACGACACAATCCATTCGTTAGTTCGATTTAGCGTTATGTACAATTTCGATTAATTTTTCCCATGTAACTTTTTTTTATCATTCGTAGAGAAATGTCGCATTCTAGAAAAGTTCTTAGAATTTAATTTTCTACAAATCTAGATTCTTTCGAAATTGGTCCAGCCACCAGGAGATGAGTTTCTATTCCGACTATAATAGTTAAGATTTTAGAATTCTCCGCTTTTATTAACCTCAATATCAAGCTGCATTCAAAATTTCATGTTGATATCATGAATGGAAGTACTAATTTTTTTAGTTTTAAATTTTCATACGACACAATCCATTCGTTAGTTCGATTTAGCGTTATGTACAATTTCGATTAATTTTTCCCATGTAACTTTTTTTTTATCATTCGTAGAGAAATGTCGCTTTCTAGAAAAGTTCTTAGAATTTAATTTTCTACAAATCTAGATTCTTTCGAAATTGGTCCAGCCACCAGGAGATGAGTTTCTATTCTGACTATAATAGTTAAGATTTTAGAATTCTCCGCTTTTATTAACCTCAATATCAAGCTGCATTCAAAATTTCATGTTGATATCATGAATGGAAGTACTATTTTTTTTAGTTTTAAATTTTCATACGACACAATCCATTCGTTAGTTCGATTTAGCGTTATGTACAATTTCGATTAATTTTTCCCATGTAACTTTTTTTTTATCATTCCTAGAGAAATGTCGCATTCTAGAAAAGTTCTTAGAATTTAATTTTCTACAAATCTAGATTCTTTCGAAATTGGTCCAGCCACCAGGAGATGAGTTTCTATTCCGACTATAATAGTTAAGATTTTAGAATTCTCCGCTTTTATTAACCTCAATATCAAGCTGCATTCAAAATTTCATGTTGATATCATGAATGGAAGTACTATTTTTTTTAGTTTTAAATTTTCATACGACACAATCCATTCGTTAGTTCGATTTAGCGTTATGTACAATTTCGATTAATTTTTCCCATGTAACTTTTTTTTTATCATTCGTAGAGAAATGTCGCATTCTAGAAAAGTTCTTAGAATTTAATTTTCTACAAATCTAGATTCTTTCGAAATTGGTCCAGCCACCAGGAGATGAGTTTCTATTCTGACTATAATAGTTAAGATTTTAGAATTCTCCGCTTTTATTAACCTCAATATCAAGCTGCATTCAAAATTTCATGTTGATATCATGAATGGAAGTACTATTTTTTTTAGTTTTAAATTTTCATACGACACAATCCATTCGTTAGTTCGATTTAGCGTTATGTACAATTTCGATTAATTTTTCCCATGTAACTTTTTTTTTATCATTCGTAGAGAAATGTCGCATTCTAGAAAAGTTCTTAGAATTTAATTTTCTACAAATCTAGATTCTTTCGAAATTGGTCCAGCCACCAGGAGATGAGTTTCTATTCCGACTATAATAGTTAAGATTTTAGAATTCTCCGCTTTTATTAACCTCAATATCAAGCTGCATTCAAAATTTCATGTTGATATCATGAATGGAAGTACTAATTTTTTTAGTTTTAAATTTTCATACGACACAATCCATTCGTTAGTTCGATTTAGCGTTATGTACAATTTCGATTAATTTTTCCCATGTAACTTTTTTTTTATCATTCGTAGAGAAATGTCGCTTTCTAGAAAAGTTCTTAGAATTTAATTTTCTACAAATCTAGATTCTTTCGAAATTGGTCCAGCCACCAGGAGATGAGTTTCTATTCTGACTATAATAGTTAAGATTTTAGAATTCTCCGCTTTTATTAACCTCAATATCAAGCTGCATTCAAAATTTCATGTTGATATCATGAATGGAAGTACTATTTTTTTTAGTTTTAAATTTTCATACGACACAATCCATTCGTTAGTTCGATTTAGCGTTATGTACAATTTCGATTAATTTTTCCTATGTAACTTTTTTTTTATCATTCGTAGAGAAATGTCGCATTCTAGAAAAGTTCTTAGAATTTAATTTTCTACAAATCTAGATTCTTTCGAAATTGGTCCAGCCACCAGGAGATGAGTTTCTATTCTGACTATAATAGTTAAGATTTTAGAATTCTCCGCTTTTATTAACCTCAATATCAAGCTGCATTCAAAATTTTATGTTGATATCATGAATGGAAGTACTATTTTTTTTAGTTTTAAATTTTCATGCGACACAATCCATTCGTTAGTTCGATTTAGCGTTATGTACAATTTCGATTAATTTTTCCCATGTAACTTTTTTTTTATCATTCGTAGAGAAATGTCGCTTTCTAGAAAAGTTCTTAGAATTTAATTTTCTACAAATCTAGATTCTTTCGAAATTGGTCCAGCCACCAGGAGATGAGTTTCTATTCTGACTATAATAGTTAAGATTTTAGAATTCTCCGCTTTTATTAACCTCAATATCAAGCTGCATTCAAAATTTCATGTTGATATCATGAATGGAAGTACTAATTTTTTTAGTTTTAAATTTTCATACGACACAATCCATTCGTTAGTTCGATTTAGCGTTATGTACATTTTCGATTAATTTTTCCCATGTAACTTTTTTTTTATCATTCGTAGAGAAATGTCGCTTTCTAGAAAAGTTCTTAGAATTTAATTTTCTACAAATCTAGATTCTTTCGAAATTGGTCCAGCCACCAGGAGATGAGTTTCTATTCCGACTATAATAGTTAAGATTTTAGAATTCTCCGCTTTTATTAACCTCAATATCAAGCTGCATTCAAAATTTCATGTTGATATCATGAATGGAAGTACTATTTTTTTTAGTTTTAAATTTTCATACGACACAATCCATTCGTTAGTTCGATTTAGCGTTATGTACAATTTCGATTAATTTTTCCCATGTAACTTTTTTTTTATCATTCGTAGAGAAATGTCGCATTCTAAAAAAGTTCTTAGAATTTAATTTTCTACAAATCTAGATTCTTTCGAAATTGGTCCAGCCACCAGGAGATGAGTTTCTATTCCGACTATAATAGTTAAGATTTTAGAATTCTCCGCTTTTATTAACCTCAATATCAAGCTGCATTCAAAATTTCATGTTGATATCATGAATGGAAGTACTATTTTTTTTAGTTTTAAATTTTCATACGACACAATCCATTCGTTAGTTCGATTTAGCGTTATGTACAATTTCGATTAATTTTTCCCATGTAACTTTTTTTTTATCATTCCTAGAGAAATGTCGCTTTCTAGAAAAGTTCTTAGAATTTAATTTTCTACAAATCTAGATTCTTTCGAAATTGGTCCAGCCACCAGGAGATGAGTTTCTATTCTGACTATAATAGTTAAGATTTTAGAATTCTCCGCTTTTATTAACCTCAATATCAAGCTGCATTCAAAATTTCATGTTGATATCATGAATGGAAGTACTAATTTTTTTAGTTTTAAATTTTCATACGACACAATCCATTCGTTAGTTCGATTTAGCGTTATGTACAATTTCGATTAATTTTTCCCATGTAACTTTTTTTTTATCATTCGTAGAGAAATGTCGCATTCTAGAAAAGTTCTTAGAATTTAATTTTCTACAAATCTAGATTCTTTCGAAATTGGTCCAGCCACCAGGAGATGAGTTTCTATTCTGACTATAATAGTTAAGATTTTAGAATTCTCCGCTTTTATTAACCTCAATATCAAGCTGCATTCAAAATTTCATGTTGATATCATGAATGGAAGTACTATTTTTTTTTAGTTTTAAATTTTCATACGACACAATCCATTCGTTAGTTCGATTTAGCGTTATGTACAATTTCGATTAATTTTTCCCATGTAACTTTTTTTTTATCATTCGTAGAGAAATGTCACATTCTAGAAAAGTTCTTAGAATTTAATTTTCTACAAATCTATATAATATAATAAATAATATTTAATTTTCTACAAATCTAGATTCTTTCGAAATTGGTCCAGCCACCAGGAGATGAGTTTCTATTCTGACTATAATAGTTAAGATTTTAGAATTCTCCGCTTTTATTAACCTCAATATCAAGCTGCATTCAAAATTTCATGTTGATATCATGAATGGAAGTACTATTTTTTTTAGTTTTAAATTTTCATACGACACAATCCATTCGTTAGTTCGATTTAGCGTTATGTACAATTTCGATTAATTTTTCCCATGTAACTTTTTTTTTATCATTCGTAGAGAAATGTCGCATTCTAGAAAAGTTCTTAGAATTTAATTTTCTACAAATCTAGATTCTTTCGAAATTGGTCCAGCCACCAGGAGATGAGTTTCTATTCTGACTATAATAGTTAAGATTTTAGAATTCTCCGCTTTTATTAACCTCAATATCAAGCTGCATTCAAAATTTCATGTTGATATCATGAATGGAAGTACTATTTTTTTTAGTTTTAAATTTTCATACGACACAATCCATTCGTTAGTTCGATTTAGCGTTATGTACAATTTCGATTAATTTTTCCCATGTAACTTTTTTTTTATCATTCGTAGAGAAATGTCGCATTCTAGAAAAGTTCTTATAATTTAATTTTCTACAAATCTAGATTCTTTCGAAATTGGTCCAGCCACCAGGAGATGAGTTTCTATTCTGACTATAATAGTTAAGATTTTAGAATTCTCCGCTTTTATTAACCTCAATATCAAGCTGCATTCAAAATTTCATGTTGATATCATGAATGGAAGTACTATTTTTTTTAGTTTTAAATTTTCATACGACACAATCCATTCGTTAGTTCGATTTAGCGTTATGTACAATTTCGATTAATTTTTCCCATGTAACTTTTTATTTATCATTCCTAGAGAAATGTCGCATTCTAGAAAAGTTCTTAGAATTTAATTTTCTACAAATCTAGATTCTTTCGAAATTGGTCCAGCCACCAGGAGATGAGTTTCTATTCTGACTATAATAGTTAAGATTTTAGAATTCTCCGCTTTTATTAACCTCAATATCAAGCTGCATTCAAAATTTCATGTTGATATCATGAATGGAAGTACTATTTTTTTTAGTTTTAAATTTTCATACGACACAATCCATTCGTTAGTTCGATTTAGCGTTATGTACAATTTCGATTAATTTTTCCCATGTAACTTTTTTTTTATCATTCGTAGAGAAATGTCGCTTTCTAGAAAAGTTCTTAGAATTTAATTTTCTACAAATCTAGATTCTTTCGAAATTGGTCCAGCCACCAGGAGATGAGTTTCTATTCTGACTATAATAGTTAAGATTTTAGAATTCTCCGCTTTTATTAACCTCAATATCAAGCTGCATTCAAAATTTCATGTTGATATCATGAATGGAAGTACTATTTTTTTTAGTTTTAAATTTTCATACGACACAATCCATTCGTTAGTTCGATTTAGCGTTATGTACAATTTCGATTAATTTTTCCCATGTAACTTTTTTTTTATCATTCGTAGAGAAATGTCGCATTCTAGAAAAGTTCTTAGAATTTAATTTTCTACAAATCTAGATTCTTTCGAAATTGGTCCAGCCACCAGGAGATGAGTTTCTATTCTGACTATAATAGTTAAGATTTTAGAATTCTCCGCTTTTATTAACCTCAATATCAAGCTGCATTCAAAATTTCATGTTGATATCATGAATGGAAGTACTATTTTTTTTAGTTTTAAATTTTCATACGACACAATCCATTCGTTAGTTCGATTTAGCGTTATGTACAATTTCGATTAATTTTTCCCATGTAACTTTTTTTTTATCATTCGTAGAGAAATGTCGCATTCTAGAAAAGTTCTTAGAATTTAATTTTCTACAAATCTAGATTCTTTCGAAATTGGTCCAGCCACCAGGAGATGAGTTTCTATTCTGACTATAATAGTTAAGATTTTAGAATTCTCCGCTTTTATTAACCTCAATATCAAGCTGCATTCAAAATTTCATGTTGATATCATGAATGGAAGTACTATTTTTTTTAGTTTTAAATTTTCATACGACACAATCCATTCGTTAGTTCGATTTAGCGTTATGTACAATTTCGATTAATTTTTCCCATGTAACTTTTTTTTTATCATTCCTAGAGAAATGTCGCATTCTAGAAAAGTTCTTAGAATTTAATTTTCTACAAATCTATATAATATAATAAATAATATTTAATTTTCTACAAATCTAGATTCTTTCGAAATTGTCCAGCCACCAGGAGATGAGTTTCTATTCTGACTATAATAGTTAAGATTTTAGAATTCTCCGCTTTTATTAACCTCAATATCAAGCTGCATTCAAAATTTCATGTTGATATCATGAATGGAAGTACTATTTTTTTTAGTTTTAAATTTTCATACGACACAATCCATTCGTTAGTTCGATTTAGCGTTATGTACAATTTCGATTAATTTTTCCCATGTAACTTTTTTTTTATCATTCCTAGAGAAATGTCGCATTCTAGAAAAGTTCTTAGAATTTAATTTTCTACAAATCTAGATTCTTTCGAAATTGGTCCAGCCACCAGGAGATGAGTTTCTATTCTGACTATAATAGTTAAGATTTTAGAATTCTCCGCTTTTATTAACCTCAATATCAAGCTGCATTCAAAATTTCATGTTGATATCATGAATGGAAGTACTATTTTTTTTAGTTTTAAATTTTCATACGACACAATCCATTCGTTAGTTCGATTTAGCGTTATGTACAATTTCGATTAATTTTTCCCATGTAACTTTTTTTTTATCATTCGTAGAGAAATGTCGCATTCTAGAAAAGTTCTTAGAATTTAATTTTCTACAAATCTAGATTCTTTCGAAATTGGTCCAGCCACCAGGAGATGAGTTTCTATTCTGACTATAATAGTTAAGATTTTAGAATTCTCCGCTTTTATTAACCTCAATATCAAGCTGCATTCAAAATTTCATGTTGATATCATGAATGGAAGTACTATTTTTTTTAGTTTTAAATTTTCATACGACACAATCCATTCGTTAGTTCGATTTAGCGTTATGTACAATTTCGATTAATTTTTCCCATGTAACTTTTTTTTTATCATTCCTAGAGAAATGTCGCATTCTAGAAAAGTTCTTAGAATTTAATTTTCTACAAATCTATATAATATAATAAATAATATTTAATTTTCTACAAATCTAGATTCTTTCGAAATTGTCCAGCCACCAGGAGATGAGTTTCTATTCTGACTATAATAGTTAAGATTTTAGAATTCTCCGCTTTTATTAACCTCAATATCAAGCTGCATTCAAAATTTCATGTTGATATCATGAATGGAAGTACTATTTTTTTTAGTTTTAAATTTTCATACGACACAATCCATTCGTTAGTTCGATTTAGCGTTATGTACAATTTCGATTAATTTTTCCCATGTAACTTTTTTTTTATCATTCGTAGAGAAATGTCGCTTTCTAGAAAAGTTCTTAGAATTTAATTTTCTACAAATCTAGATTCTTTCGAAATTGGTCCAGCCACCAGGAGATGAGTTTCTATTCTGACTATAATAGTTAAGATTTTAGAATTCTCCGCTTTTATTAACCTCAATATCAAGCTGCATTCAAAATTTCATGTTGATATCATGAATGGAAGTACTATTTTTTTTAGTTTTAAATTTTCATACGACACAATCCATTCGTTAGTTCGATTTAGCGTTATGTACAATTTCGATTAATTTTTCCCATGTAACTTTTTTTTTATCATTCGTAGAGAAATGTCGCTTTCTAGAAAAGTTCTTAGAATTTAATTTTCTACAAATCTAGATTCTTTCGAAATTGGTCCAGCCACCAGGAGATGAGTTTCTATTCTGACTATAATAGTTAAGATTTTAGAATTCTCCGCTTTTATTAACCTCAATATCAAGCTGCATTCAAAATTTCATGTTGATATCATGAATGGAAGTACTATTTTTTTTAGTTTTAAATTTTCATACGACACAATCCATTCGTTAGTTCGATTTAGCGTTATGTACAATTTCGATTAATTTTTCCCATGTAACTTTTTTTTTATCATTCGTAGAGAAATGTCGCATTCTAGAAAAGTTCTTAGAATTTAATTTTCTACAAATCTAGATTCTTTCGAAATTGGTCCAGCCACCAGGAGATGAGTTTCTATTCTGACTATAATAGTTAAGATTTTAGAATTCTCCGCTTTTATTAACCTCAATATCAAGCTGCATTCAAAATTTCATGTTGATATCATGAATGGAAGTACTATTTTTTTTAGTTTTAAATTTTCATACGACACAATCCATTCGTTAGTTCGATTTAGCGTTATGTACAATTTCGATTAATTTTTCCCATGTAACTTTTTTTTTATCATTCGTAGAGAAATGTCGCATTCTAAAAAAGTTCTTAGAATTTAATTTTCTACAAATCTAGATTCTTTCGAAATTGGTCCAGCCACCAGGAGATGAGTTTCTATTCTGACTATAATAGTTAAGATTTTAGAATTCTCCGCTTTTATTAACCTCAATATCAAGCTGCATTCAAAATTTCATGTTGATATCATGAATGGAAGTACTATTTTTTTTAGTTTTAAATTTTCATACGACACAATCCATTCGTTAGTTCGATTTAGCGTTATGTACAATTTCGATTAATTTTTCCCATGTAACTTTTTTTTTATCATTCGTAGAGAAATGTCGCTTTCTAGAAAAGTTCTTAGAATTTAATTTTCTACAAATCTAGATTCTTTCGAAATTGGTCCAGCCACCAGGAGATGAGTTTCTATTCTGACTATAATAGTTAAGATTTTAGAATTCTCCGCTTTTATTAACCTCAATATCAAGCTGCATTCAAAATTTCATGTTGATATCATGAATGGAAGTACTATTTTTTTTAGTTTTAAATTTTCATACGACACAATCCATTCGTTAGTTCGATTTAGCGTTATGTACAATTTCGATTAATTTTTCCCATGTAACTTTTTTTTTATCATTCGTAGAGAAATGTCGCTTTCTAGAAAAGTTCTTAGAATTTAATTTTCTACAAATCTAGATTCTTTCGAAATTGGTCCAGCCACCAGGAGATGAGTTTCTATTCTGACTATAATAGTTAAGATTTTAGAATTCTCCGCTTTTATTAACCTCAATATCAAGCTGCATTCAAAATTTCATGTTGATATCATGAATGGAAGTACTATTTTTTTTAGTTTTAAATTTTCATACGACACAATCCATTCGTTAGTTCGATTTAGCGTTATGTACAATTTCGATTAATTTTTCCCATGTAACTTTTTTTTTATCATTCCTAGAGAAATGTCGCATTCTAGAAAAGTTCTTAGAATTTAATTTTCTACAAATCTAGATTCTTTCGAAATTGGTCCAGCCACCAGGAGATGAGTTTCTATTCCGACTATAATAGTTAAGATTTTAGAATTCTCCGCTTTTATTAACCTCAATATCAAGCTGCATTCAAAATTTCATGTTGATATCATGAATGGAAGTACTATTTTTTTTAGTTTTAAATTTTCATACGACACAATCCATTCGTTAGTTCGATTTAGCGTTATGTACAATTTCGATTAATTTTTCCCATGTAACTTTTTTTTTATCATTCGTAGAGAAATGTCGCATTCTAGAAAAGTTCTTAGAATTTAATTTTCTACAAATCTAGATTCTTTCGAAATTGGTCCAGCCACCAGGAGATGAGTTTCTATTCTGACTATAATAGTTAAGATTTTAGAATTCTCCGCTTTTATTAACCTCAATATCAAGCTGCATTCAAAATTTCATGTTGATATCATGAATGGAAGTACTATTTTTTTTAGTTTTAAATTTTCATACGACACAATCCATTCGTTAGTTCGATTTAGCGTTATGTACAATTTCGATTAATTTTTCCCATGTAACTTTTTTTTTATCATTCGTAGAGAAATGTCGCATTCTAGAAAAGTTCTTAGAATTTAATTTTCTACAAATCTAGATTCTTTCGAAATTGGTCCAGCCACCAGGAGATGAGTTTCTATTCCGACTATAATAGTTAAGATTTTAGAATTCTCCGCTTTTATTAACCTCAATATCAAGCTGCATTCAAAATTTCATGTTGATATCATGAATGGAAGTACTAATTTTTTTAGTTTTAAATTTTCATACGACACAATCCATTCGTTAGTTCGATTTAGCGTTATGTACAATTTCGATTAATTTTTCCCATGTAACTTTTTTTTTATCATTCGTAGAGAAATGTCGCTTTCTAGAAAAGTTCTTAGAATTTAATTTTCTACAAATCTAGATTCTTTCGAAATTGGTCCAGCCACCAGGAGATGAGTTTCTATTCTGACTATAATAGTTAAGATTTTAGAATTCTCCGCTTTTATTAACCTCAATATCAAGCTGCATTCAAAATTTCATGTTGATATCATGAATGGAAGTACTATTTTTTTTAGTTTTAAATTTTCATACGACACAATCCATTCGTTAGTTCGATTTAGCGTTATGTACAATTTCGATTAATTTTTCCCATGTAACTTTTTTTTTATCATTCGTAGAGAAATGTCGCATTCTAGAAAAGTTCTTAGAATTTAATTTTCTACAAATCTAGATTCTTTCGAAATTGGTCCAGCCACCAGGAGATGAGTTTCTATTCTGACTATAATAGTTAAGATTTTAGAATTCTCCGCTTTTATTAACCTCAATATCAAGCTGCATTCAAAATTTCATGTTGATATCATGAATGGAAGTACTATTTTTTTTAGTTTTAAATTTTCATACGACACAATCCATTCGTTAGTTCGATTTAGCGTTATGTACAATTTCGATTAATTTTTCCCATGTAACTTTTTTTTTATCATTCGTAGAGAAATGTCGCATTCTAGAAAAGTTCTTAGAATTTAATTTTCTACAAATCTAGATTCTTTCGAAATTGGTCCAGCCACCAGGAGATGAGTTTCTATTCCGACTATAATAGTTAAGATTTTAGAATTCTCCGCTTTTATTAACCTCAATATCAAGCTGCATTCAAAATTTCATGTTGATATCATGAATGGAAGTACTAATTTTTTTAGTTTTAAATTTTCATACGACACAATCCATTCGTTAGTTCGATTTAGCGTTATGTACAATTTCGATTAATTTTTCCCATGTAACTTTTTTTTTATCATTCGTAGAGAAATGTCGCTTTCTAGAAAAGTTCTTAGAATTTAATTTTCTACAAATCTAGATTCTTTCGAAATTGGTCCAGCCACCAGGAGATGAGTTTCTATTCTGACTATAATAGTTAAGATTTTAGAATTCTCCGCTTTTATTAACCTCAATATCAAGCTGCATTCAAAATTTCATGTTGATATCATGAATGGAAGTACTATTTTTTTTAGTTTTAAATTTTCATACGACACAATCCATTCGTTAGTTCGATTTAGCGTTATGTACAATTTCGATTAATTTTTCCCATGTAACTTTTTTTTTATCATTCCTAGAGAAATGTCGCATTCTAGAAAAGTTCTTAGAATTTAATTTTCTACAAATCTAGATTCTTTCGAAATTGGTCCAGCCACCAGGAGATGAGTTTCTATTCCGACTATAATAGTTAAGATTTTAGAATTCTCCGCTTTTATTAACCTCAATATCAAGCTGCATTCAAAATTTCATATTGATATCATGAATGGAAGTACTATTTTTTTTAGTTTTAAATTTTCATACGACACAATCCATTCGTTAGTTCGATTTAGCGTTATGTACAATTTCGATTAATTTTTCCCATGTAACTTTTTTTTTATCATTCGTAGAGAAATGTCGCTTTCTAGAAAAGTTCTTAGAATTTAATTTTCTACAAATCTAGATTCTTTCGAAATTGGTCCAGCCACCAGGAGATGAGTTTCTATTCTGACTATAATAGTTAAGATTTTAGAATTCTCCGCTTTTATTAACCTCAATATCAAGCTGCATTCAAAATTTCATGTTGATATCATGAATGGAAGTACTATTTTTTTTAGTTTTAAATTTTCATACGACACAATCCATTCGTTAGTTCGATTTAGCGTTATGTACAATTTCGATTAGTTTTTCCCATGTAACTTTTTTTTTATCATTCGTAGAGAAATGTCGCTTTCTAGAAAAGTTCTTAGAATTTAATTTTCTACAAATCTAGATTCTTTCGAAATTGGTCCAGCCACCAGGAGATGAGTTTCTATTCCGACTATAATAGTTAAGATTTTAGAATTCTCCGCTTTTATTAACCTCAATATCAAGCTGCATTCAAAATTTCATGTTGATATCATGAATGGAAGTACTAATTTTTTTAGTTTTAAATTTTCATACGACACAATCCATTCGTTAGTTCGATTTAGCGTTATGTACAATTTCGATTAATTTTTCCCATGTAACTTTTTTTTTATCATTCGTAGAGAAATGTCGCTTTCTAGAAAAGTTCTTAGAATTTAATTTTCTACAAATCTAGATTCTTTCGAAATTGGTCCAGCCACCAGGAGATGAGTTTCTATTCTGACTATAATAGTTAAGATTTTAGAATTCTCCGCTTTTATTAACCTCAATATCAAGCTGCATTCAAAATTTCATGTTGATATCATGAATGGAAGTACTATTTTTTTTAGTTTTAAATTTTCATACGACACAATCCATTCGTTAGTTCGATTTAGCGTTATGTACAATTTCGATTAATTTTTCCCATGTAACTTTTTTTTTATCATTCGTAGAGAAATGTCGCATTCTAGAAAAGTTCTTAGAATTTAATTTTCTACAAATCTAGATTCTTTCGAAATTGGTCCAGCCACCAGGAGATGAGTTTCTATTCTGACTATAATAGTTAAGATTTTAGAATTCTCCGCTTTTATTAACCTCAATATCAAGCTGCATTCAAAATTTCATGTTGATATCATGAATGGAAGTACTATTTTTTTTAGTTTTAAATTTTCATACGACACAATCCATTCGTTAGTTCGATTTAGCGTTATGTACAATTTCGATTAATTTTTCCCATGTAACTTTTTTTTTATCATTCGTAGAGAAATGTCGCTTTCTAGAAAAGTTCTTAGAATTTAATTTTCTACAAATCTAGATTCTTTCGAAATTGGTCCAGCCACCAGGAGATGAGTTTCTATTCTGACTATAATAGTTAAGATTTTAGAATTCTCCGCTTTTATTAACCTCAATATCAAGCTGCATTCAAAATTTCATGTTGATATCATGAATGGAAGTACTAATTTTTTTAGTTTTAAATTTTCATACGACACAATCCATTCGTTAGTTCGATTTAGCGTTATGTACAATTTCGATTAATTTTTCCCATGTAACTTTTTTTTTATCATTCGTAGAGAAATGTCGCTTTCTAGAAAAGTTCTTAGAATTTAATTTTCTACAAATCTAGATTCTTTCGAAATTGGTCCAGCCACCAGGAGATGAGTTTCTATTCCGACTATAATAGTTAAGATTTTAGAATTCTCCGCTTTTATTAACCTCAATATCAAGCTGCATTCAAAATTTCATGTTGATATCATGAATGGAAGTACTATTTTTTTTAGTTTTAAATTTTCATACGACACAATCCATTCGTTAGTTCGATTTAGCGTTATGTACAATTTCGATTAATTTTTCCCATGTAACTTTTTTTTTATCATTCGTAGAGTAATGTCGCATTCTAAAAAAGTTCTTAGAATTTAATTTTCTACAAATCTAGATTCTTTCGAAATTGGTCCAGCCACCAGGAGATGAGTTTCTATTCCGACTATAATAGTTAAGATTTTAGAATTCTCCGCTTTTATTAACCTCAATATCAAGCTGCATTCAAAATTTCATGTTGATATCATGAATGGAAGTACTATTTTTTTTAGTTTTAAATTTTCATACGACACAATCCATTCGTTAGTTCGATTTAGCGTTATGTACAATTTCGATTAATTTTTCCCATGTAACTTTTTTTTTATCATTCGTAGAGAAATGTCGCATTCTAGAAAAGTTCTTAGAATTTAATTTTCTACAAATCTAGATTCTTTCGAAATTGGTCCAGCCACCATGAGATGAGTTTCTATTCTGACTATAATAGTTAAGATTTTAGAATTCTCCGCTTTTATTAACCTCAATATCAAGCTGCATTCAAAATTTCATGTTGATATCATGAATGGAAGTACTAATTTTTTTAGTTTTAAATTTTCATACGACACAATCCATTCGTTAGTTCGATTTAGCGTTATGTACAATTTCGATTAATTTTTCCCATGTAACTTTTTTTTTATCATTCGTAGAGAAATGTCGCATTCTAGAAAAGTTCTTAGAATTTAATTTTCTACAAATCTAGATTCTTTCGAAATTGGTCCAGCCACCAGGAGATGAGTTTCTATTCTGACTATAATAGTTAAGATTTTAGAATTCTCCGCTTTTATTAACCTCAATATCAAGCTGCATTCAAAATTTCATGTTGATATCATGAATGGAAGTACTATTTTTTTTAGTTTTAAATTTTCATACGACACAATCCATTCGTTAGTTCGATTTAGCGTTATGTACAATTTCGATTAATTTTTCCCATGTAACTTTTTTTTTATCATTCGTAGAGAAATGTCGCATTCTAGAAAAGTTCTTAGAATTTAATTTTCTACAAATCTATATAATATAATAAATAATATTTAATTTTCTACAAATCTAGATTCTTTCGAAATTGGTCCAGCCACCAGGAGATGAGTTTCTATTCTGACTATAATAGTTAAGATTTTAGAATTCTCCGCTTTTATTAACCTCAATATCAAGCTGCATTCAAAATTTCATGTTGATATCATGAATGGAAGTACTATTTTTTTTAGTTTTAAATTTTCATACGACACAATCCATTCGTTAGTTCGATTTAGCGTTATGTACAATTTCGATTAATTTTTCCCATGTAACTTTTTTTTTATCATTCGTAGAGAAATGTCGCTTTCTAGAAAAGTTCTTAGAATTTAATTTTCTACAAATCTAGATTCTTTCGAAATTGGTCCAGCCACCAGGAGATGAGTTTCTATTCTGACTATAATAGTTAAGATTTTAGAATTCTCCGCTTTTATTAACCTCAATATCAAGCTGCATTCAAAATTTCATGTTGATATCATGAATGGAAGTACTATTTTTTTTAGTTTTAAATTTTCATACGACACAATCCATTCGTTAGTTCGATTTAGCGTTATGTACAATTTCGATTAATTTTTCCCATGTAACTTTTTTTTTATCATTCGTAGAGAAATGTCGCATTCTAGAAAAGTTCTTAGAATTTAATTTTCTACAAATCTAGATTCTTTCGAAATTGGTCCAGCCACCAGGAGATGAGTTTCTATTCTGACTATAATAGTTAAGATTTTAGAATTCTCCGCTTTTATTAACCTCAATATCAAGCTGCATTCAAAATTTCATGTTGATATCATGAATGGAAGTACTATTTTTTTTAGTTTTAAATTTTCATACGACACAATCCATTCGTTAGTTCGATTTAGCGTTATGTACAATTTCGATTAATTTTTCCCATGTAACTTTTTTTTTATCATTCCTAGAGAAATGTCGCTTTCTAGAAAAGTTCTTAGAATTTAATTTTCTACAAATCTAGATTCTTTCGAAATTGGTCCAGCCACCAGGAGATGAGTTTCTATTCTGACTATAATAGTTAAGATTTTAGAATTCTCCGCTTTTATTAACCTCAATATCAAGCTGCATTCAAAATTTCATGTTGATATCATGAATGGAAGTACTATTTTTTTTAGTTTTAAATTTTCATACGACACAATCCATTCGTTAGTTCGATTTAGCGTTATGTACAATTTCGATTAATTTTTCCCATGTAACTTTTTTTTTATCATTCGTAGAGAAATGTCGCTTTCTAGAAAAGTTCTTAGAATTTAATTTTCTACAAATCTAGATTCTTTCGAAATTGGTCCAGCCACCAGGAGATGAGTTTCTATTCTGACTATAATAGTTAAGATTTTAGAATTCTCCGCTTTTATTAACCTCAATATCAAGCTGCATTCAAAATTTCATGTTGATATCATGAATGGAAGTACTATTTTTTTTAGTTTTAAATTTTCATACGACACAATCCATTCGTTAGTTCGATTTAGCGTTATGTACAATTTCGATTAATTTTTCCCATGTAACTTTTTTTTTATCATTCGTAGAGAAATGTCGCATTCTAGAAAAGTTCTTAGAATTTAATTTTCTACAAATCTAGATTCTTTCGAAATTGGTCCAGCCACCAGGAGATGAGTTTCTATTCTGACTATAATAGTTAAGATTTTAGAATTCTCCGCTTTTATTAACCTCAATATCAAGCTGCATTCAAAATTTCATGTTGATATCATGAATGGAAGTACTATTTTTTTTAGTTTTAAATTTTCATACGACACAATCCATTCGTTAGTTCGATTTAGCGTTATGTACAATTTCGATTAATTTTTCCCATGTAACTTTTTTTTTATCATTCGTAGAGAAATGTCGCATTCTAGAAAAGTTCTTAGAATTTAATTTTCTACAAATCTAGATTCTTTCGAAATTGGTCCAGCCACCAGGAGATGAGTTTCTATTCTGACTATAATAGTTAAGATTTTAGAATTCTCCGCTTTTATTAACCTCAATATCAAGCTGCATTCAAAATTTCATGTTGATATCATGAATGGAAGTACTATTTTTTTTAGTTTTAAATTTTCATACGACACAATCCATTCGTTAGTTCGATTTAGCGTTATGTACAATTTCGATTAATTTTTCCCATGTAACTTTTTTTTTATCATTCATAGAGAAATGTCGCATTCTAGAAAAGTTCTTAGAATTTAATTTTCTACAAATCTATATAATATAATAAATAATATTTAATTTTCGACAAATCTAGATTCTTTCGAAATTGTCCAGCCACCAGGAGATGAGTTTCTATTCTGACTATAATAGTTAAGATTTTAGAATTCTCCGCTTTTATTAACCTCAATATCAAGCTGCATTCAAAATTTCATGTTGATATCATGAATGGAAGTACTATTTTTTTTAGTTTTAAATTTTCATACGACACAATCCATTCGTTAGTTCGATTTAGCGTTATGTACAATTTCGATTAATTTTTCCCATGTAACTTTTTTTTTATCATTCCTAGAGAAATGTCGCATTCTAGAAAAGTTCTTAGAATTTAATTTTCTACAAATCTAGATTCTTTCGAAATTGGTCCAGCCACCAGGAGATGAGTTTCTATTCTGACTATAATAGTTAAGATTTTAGAATTCTCCGCTTTTATTAACCTCAATATCAAGCTGCATTCAAAATTTCATGTTGATATCATGAATGGAAGTACTATTTTTTTTAGTTTTAAATTTTCATACGACACAATCCATTCGTTAGTTCGATTTAGCGTTATGTACAATTTCGATTAATTTTTCCCATGTAACTTTTTTTTTATCATTCGTAGAGAAATGTCGCATTCTAGAAAAGTTCTTAGAATTTAATTTTCTACAAATCTAGATTCTTTCGAAATTGGTCCAGCCACCAGGAGATGAGTTTCTATTCTGACTATAATAGTTAAGATTTTAGAATTCTCCGCTTTTATTAACCTCAATATCAAGCTGCATTCAAAATTTCATGTTGATATCATGAATGGAAGTACTATTTTTTTTAGTTTTAAATTTTCATACGACACAATCCATTCGTTAGTTCGATTTAGCGTTATGTACAATTTCGATTAATTTTTCCCATGTAACTTTTTTTTTATCATTCCTAGAGAAATGTCGCATTCTAGAAAAGTTCTTAGAATTTAATTTTCTACAAATCTATATAATATAATAAATAATATTTAATTTTCTACAAATCTAGATTCTTTCGAAATTGTCCAGCCACCAGGAGATGAGTTTCTATTCTGACTATAATAGTTAAGATTTTAGAATTCTCCGCTTTTATTAACCTCAATATCAAGCTGCATTCAAAATTTCATGTTGATATCATGAATGGAAGTACTATTTTTTTTAGTTTTAAATTTTCATACGACACAATCCATTCGTTAGTTCGATTTAGCGTTATGTACAATTTCGATTAATTTTTCCCATGTAACTTTTTTTTTATCATTCGTAGAGAAATGTCGCATTCTAGAAAAGTTCTTAGAATTTAATTTTCTACAAATCTAGATTCTTTCGAAATTGGTCCAGCCACCAGGAGATGAGTTTCTATTCTGACTATAATAGTTAAGATTTTAGAATTCTCCGCTTTTATTAACCTCAATATCAAGCTGCATTCAAAATTTCATGTTGATATCATGAATGGAAGTACTATTTTTTTTAGTTTTAAATTTTCATACGACACAATCCATTCGTTAGTTCGATTTAGCGTTATGTACAATTTCGATTAATTTTTCCCATGTAACTTTTTTTTTATCATTCGTAGAGAAATGTCGCATTCTAGAAAAGTTCTTAGAATTTAATTTTCTACAAATCTAGATTCTTTCGAAATTGGTCCAGCCACCAGGAGATGAGTTTCTATTCTGACTATAATAGTTAAGATTTTAGAATTCTCCGCTTTTATTAACCTCAATATCAAGCTGCATTCAAAATTTCATGTTGATATCATGAATGGAAGTACTATTTTTTTTAGTTTTAAATTTTCATACGACACAATCCATTCGTTAGTTCGATTTAGCGTTATGTACAATTTCGATTAATTTTTCCCATGTAACTTTTTTTTTATCATTCGTAGAGAAATGTCGCTTTCTAGAAAAGTTCTTAGAATTTAATTTTCTACAAATCTAGATTCTTTCGAAATTGGTCCAGCCACCAGGAGATGAGTTTCTATTCTGACTATAATAGTTAAGATTTTAGAATTCTCCGCTTTTATTAACCTCAATATCAAGCTGCATTCAAAATTTCATGTTGATATCATGAATGGAAGTACTATTTTTTTTAGTTTTAAATTTTCATACGACACAATCCATTCGTTAGTTCGATTTAGCGTTATGTACAATTTCGATTAATTTTTCCCATGTAACTTTTTTTTTATCATTCGTAGAGAAATGTCGCATTCTAAAAAAGTTCTTAGAATTTAATTTTCTACAAATCTAGATTCTTTCGAAATTGGTCCAGCCACCAGGAGATGAGTTTCTATTCTGACTATAATAGTTAAGATTTTAGAATTCTCCGCTTTTATTAACCTCAATATCAAGCTGCATTCAAAATTTCATGTTGATATCATGAATGGAAGTACTATTTTTTTTAGTTTTAAATTTTCATACGACACAATCCATTCGTTAGTTCGATTTAGCGTTATGTACAATTTCGATTAATTTTTCCCATGTAACTTTTTTTTTATCATTCGTAGAGAAATGTCGCTTTCTAGAAAAGTTCTTAGAATTTAATTTTCTACAAATCTAGATTCTTTCGAAATTGGTCCAGCCACCAGGAGATGAGTTTCTATTCTGACTATAATAGTTAAGATTTTAGAATTCTCCGCTTTTATTAACCTCAATATCAAGCTGCATTCAAAATTTCATGTTGATATCATGAATGGAAGTACTATTTTTTTTAGTTTTAAATTTTCATACGACACAATCCATTCGTTAGTTCGATTTAGCGTTATGTACAATTTCGATTAATTTTTCCCATGTAACTTTTTTTTTATCATTCGTAGAGAAATGTCGCTTTCTAGAAAAGTTCTTAGAATTTAATTTTCTACAAATCTAGATTCTTTCTTCGAAATTGGTCCAGCCACCAGGAGATGAGTTTCTATTCCGACTATAATAGTTAAGATTTTAGAATTCTCCGCTTTTATTAACCTCAATATCAAGCTGCATTCAAAATTTCATGTTGATATCATGAATGGAAGTACTAATTTTTTTAGTTTTAAATTTTCATACGACACAATCCATTCGTTAGTTCGATTTAGCGTTATGTACAATTTCGATTAATTTTTCCCATGTAACTTTTTTTTTATTATTCGTAGAGAAATGTCGCATTCTAGAAAAGTTCTTAGAATTTAATTTTCTACAAATCTAGATTCTTTCGAAATTGGTCCAGCCACCAGGAGATGAGTTTCTATTCTGACTATAATAGTTAAGATTTTAGAATTCTCCGCTTTTATTAACCTCAATATCAAGCTGCATTCAAAATTTCATGTTGATATCATGAATGGAAGTACTAATTTTTTTTAGTTTTAAATTTTCATACGACACAATCCATTCGTTAGTTCGATTTAGCGTTATGTACAATTTCGATTAATTTTTCCCATGTAACTTTTTTTTTATCATTCGTAGAGAAATGTCGCATTCTAGAAAAGTTCTTAGAATTTAATTTTCTACAAATCTAGATTCTTTCGAAATTGGTCCAGCCACCAGGAGATGAGTTTCTATTCCGACTATAATAGTTAAGATTTTAGAATTCTCCGCTTTTATTAACCTCAATATCAAGCTGCATTCAAAATTTCATGTTGATATCATGAATGGAAGTACTATTTTTTTTAGTTTTAAATTTTCATACGACACAATCCATTCGTTAGTTCGATTTAGCGTTATGTACAATTTCGATTAATTTTTCCCATGTAACTTTTTTTTTATCATTCGTAGAGAAATGTCGCATTCTAGAAAAGTTCTTAGAATTTAATTTTCTACAAATCTAGATTCTTTCAAAATTGGTCCAGCCACCAGGAGATGAGTTTCTATTCCGACTATAATAGTTAAGATTTTAGAATTCTCCGCTTTTATTAACCTCAATATCAAGCTGCATTCAAAATTTCATGTTGATATCATGAATGGAAGTACTATTTTTTTTAGTTTTAAATTTTCATACGACACAATCCATTCGTTAGTTCGATTTAGCGTTATGTACAATTTCGATTAATTTTTCCCATGTAACTTTTTTTTATCATTCCTAGAGAAATGTCGCATTCTAGAAAAGTTCTTAGAATTTAATTTTCTACAAATCTAGATTCTTTCGAAATTGGTCCAGCCACCAGGAGATGAGTTTCTATTCCGACTATAATAGTTAAGATTTTAGAATTCTCCGCTTTTATTAACCTCAATATCAAGCTGCATTCAAAATTTCATGTTGATATCATGAATGGAAGTACTAATTTTTTTAGTTTTAAATTTTCATACGACACAATCCATTCGTTAGTTCGATTTAGCGTTATGTACAATTTCGATTAATTTTTCCCATGTAACTTTTTTTTTATCATTCGTAGAGAAATGTCGCATTCTAGAAAAGTTCTTAGAATTTAATTTTCTACAAATCTAGATTCTTTCGAAATTGGTCCAGCCACCAGGAGATGAGTTTCTATTCTGACTATAATAGTTAAGATTTTAGAATTCTCCGCTTTTATTAACCTCAATATCAAGCTGCATTCAAAATTTCATGTTGATATCATGAATGGAAGTACTAATTTTTTTAGTTTTAAATTTTCATACGACACAATCCATTCGTTAGTTCGATTTAGCGTTATGTACAATTTCGATTAATTTTTCCCATGTAACTTTTTTTTTATCATTCGTAGAGAAATGTCGCATTCTAGAAAACTTCTTAGAATTTAATTTTCTACAAATCTAGATTCTTTCGAAATTGGTCCAGCCACCAGGAGATGAGTTTCTATTCTGACTATAATAGTTAAGATTTTAGAATTCTCCGCTTTTATTAACCTCAATATCAAGCTGCATTCAAAATTTCATGTTGATATCATGAATGGAAGTACTAATTTTTTTTAGTTTTAAATTTTCATACGACACAATCCATTCGTTAGTTCGATTTAGCGTTATGTACAATTTCGATTAATTTTTCCCATGTAACTTTTTTTTTATCATTCGTAGAGAAATGTCGCATTCTAGAAAAGTTCTTAGAATTTAATTTTCTACAAATCTAGATTCTTTCGAAATTGGTCCAGCCACCAGGAGATGAGTTTCTATTCCGACTATAATAGTTAAGATTTTAGAATTCTCCGCTTTTATTAACCTCAATATCAAGCTGCATTCAAAATTTCATGTTGATATCATGAATGGAAGTACTATTTTTTTTAGTTTTAAATTTTCATACGACACAATCCATTCGTTAGTTCGATTTAGCGTTATGTACAATTTCGATTAATTTTTCCCATGTAACTTTTTTTTTATCATTCGTAGAGAAATGTCGCATTCTAGAAAAGTTCTTAGAATTTAATTTTCTACAAATCTAGATTCTTTCGAAATTGGTCCAGCCACCAGGAGATGAGTTTCTATTCCGACTATAATAGTTAAGATTTTAGAATTCTCCGCTTTTATTAACCTCAATATCAAGCTGCATTCAAAATTTCATGTTGATATCATGAATGGAAGTACTAATTTTTTTAGTTTTAAATTTTCATACGACACAATCCATTCGTTAGTTCGATTTAGCGTTATGTACAATTTCGATTAATTTTTCCCATGTAACTTTTTTTTTATTATTCGTAGAGAAATGTCGCATTCTAGAAAAGTTCTTAGAATTTAATTTTCTACAAATCTAGATTCTTTCGAAATTGGTCCAGCCACCAGGAGATGAGTTTCTATTCTGACTATAATAGTTAAGATTTTAGAATTCTCCGCTTTTATTAACCTCAATATCAAGCTGCATTCAAAATTTCATGTTGATATCATGAATGGAAGTACTAATTTTTTTTAGTTTTAAATTTTCATACGACACAATCCATTCGTTAGTTCGATTTAGCGTTATGTACAATTTCGATTAATTTTTCCCATGTAACTTTTTTTTTATCATTCGTAGAGAAATGTCGCATTCTAGAAAAGTTCTTAGAATTTAATTTTCTACAAATCTAGATTCTTTCGAAATTGGTCCAGCCACCAGGAGATGAGTTTCTATTCCGACTATAATAGTTAAGATTTTAGAATTCTCCGCTTTTATTAACCTCAATATCAAGCTGCATTCAAAATTTCATGTTGATATCATGAATGGAAGTACTATTTTTTTTAGTTTTAAATTTTCATACGACACAATCCATTCGTTAGTTCGATTTAGCGTTATGTACAATTTCGATTAATTTTTCCCATGTAACTTTTTTTTTATCATTCGTAGAGAAATGTCGCATTCTAGAAAAGTTCTTAGAATTTAATTTTCTACAAATCTAGATTCTTTCGAAATTGGTCCAGCCACCAGGAGATGAGTTTCTATTCCGACTATAATAGTTAAGATTTTAGAATTCTCCGCTTTTATTAACCTCAATATCAAGCTGCATTCAAAATTTCATGTTGATATCATGAATGGAAGTACTATTTTTTTTAGTTTTAAATTTTCATACGACACAATCCATTCGTTAGTTCGATTTAGCGTTATGTACAATTTCGATTAATTTTTCCCATGTAACTTTTTTTTATCATTCGTAGAGAAATGTCGCATTCTAGAAAAGTTCTTAGAATTTAATTTTCTACAAATCTAGATTCTTTCGAAATTGGTCCAGCCACCAGGAGATGAGTTTCTATTCTGACTATAATAGTTAAGATTTTAGAATTCTCCGCTTTTATTAACCTCAATATCAAGCTGCATTCAAAATTTCATGTTGATATCATGAATGGAAGTACTAATTTTTTTAGTTTTAAATTTTCATACGACACAATCCATTCGTTAGTTCGATTTAGCGTTATGTACAATTTCGATTAATTTTTCCCATGTAACTTTTTTTTTATCATTCGTAGAGAAATGTCGCATTCTAGAAAAGTTCTTAGAATTTAATTTTCTACAAATCTAGATTCTTTCGAAATTGGTCCAGCCACCAGGAGATGAGTTTCTATTCCGACTATAATAGTTAAGATTTTAGAATTATCCGCTTTTATTAACCTCAACATCAAGCTGCATTCAAAATTTCATGTTGATATCATGAATGGAAGTACTATTTTTTTTAGTTTTAAATTTTCATACGACACAATCCATTCGTTAGTTCGATTTAGCGTTATGTACAATTTCGATTAATTTTTCCCATGTAACTTTTTTTTTATCATTCGTAGAGAAATGTCGCATTCTAGAAAAGTTCTTAGAATTTAATTTTCTACAAATCTAGATTCTTTCGAAATTGGTCCAGCCACCAGGAGATGAGTTTCTATTCCGACTATAATAGTTAAGATTTTAGAATTCTCCGCTTTTATTAACCTCAATATCAAGCTGCATTCAAAATTTCATGTTGATATCATGAATGGAAGTACTATTTTTTTAGTTTTAAATTTTCATACGACACAATCCATTCGTTAGTTCGATTTAGCGTTATGTACAATTTCGATTAATTTTTCCCATGTAACTTTTTTTTTATCATTCGTAGAGAAATGTCGCATTCTAGAAAAGTTCTTAGAATTTAATTTTCTACAAATCTAGATTCTTTCGAAATTGGTCCAGCCACCAGGAGATGAGTTTCTATTCTGACTATAATAGTTAAGATTTTAGAATTCTCCGCTTTTATTAACCTCAATATCAAGCTGCATTCAAAATTTCATGTTGATATCATGAATGGAAGTACTAATTTTTTTAGTTTTAAATTTTCATACGACACAATCCATTCGTTAGTTCGATTTAGCGTTATGTACAATTTCGATTAATTTTTCCCATGTAACTTTTTTTTTATCATTCGTAGAGAAATGTCGCATTCTAGAAAAGTTCTTAGAATTTAATTTTCTACAAATCTAGATTCTTTCGAAATTGGTCCAGCCACCAGGAGATGAGTTTCTATTCCGACTATAATAGTTAAGATTTTAGAATTCTCCGCTTTTATTAACCTCAATATCAAGCTGCATTCAAAATTTCATGTTGATATCATGAATGGAAGTACTATTTTTTTTAGTTTTAAATTTTCATACGACACAATCCATTCGTTAGTTCGATTTAGCGTTATGTACAATTTCGATTAATTTTTCCCATGTAACTTTTTTTTATCATTCCTAGAGAAATGTCGCATTCTAGAAAAGTTCTTAGAATTTAATTTTCTACAAATCTAGATTCTTTCGAAATTGGTCCAGCCACTAGGAGATGAGTTTCTATTCCGACTATAATAGTTAAGATTTTAGAATTCTCCGCTTTTATTAACCTCAATATCAAGCTGCATTCAAAATTTCATGTTGATATCATGAATGGAAGTACTATTTTTTTTAGTTTTAAATTTTCATACGACACAATCCATTCGTTAGTTCGATTTAGCGTTATGTACAATTTCGATTAATTTTTCCCATGTAACTTTTTTTTTATCATTCCTAGAGAAATGTCGCATTCTAGAAAAGTTCTTAGAATTTAATTTTCTACAAATCTAGATTCTTTCGAAATTGGTCCAGCCACCAGGAGATGAGTTTCTATTCTGACTATAATAGTTAAGATTTTAGAATTCTCCGCTTTTATTAACCTCAATATCAAGCTGCATTCAAAATTTCATGTTGATATCATGAATGGAAGTACTATTTTTTTTAGTTTTAAATTTTCATACGACACAATCCATTCGTTAGTTCGATTTAGCGTTATGTACAATTTCGATTAATTTTTCCCATGTAACTTTTTTTTTATCATTCGTAGAGAAATGTCGCATTCTAGAAAAGTTCTTAGAATTTAATTTTCTACAAATCTAGATTCTTTCGAAATTGGTCCAGCCACCAGGAGATGAGTTTCTATTCCGACTATAATAGTTAAGATTTTAGAATTCTCCGCTTTTATTAACCTCAATATCAAGCTGCATTCAAAATTTCATGTTGATATCATGAATGGAAGTACTATTTTTTTTAGTTTTAAATTTTCATACGACACAATCCATTCGTTAGTTCGATTTAGCGTTATGTACAATTTCGATTAATTTTTCCCATGTAACTTTTTTTTATCATTCCTAGAGAAATGTCGCATTCTAGAAAAGTTCTTAGAATTTAATTTTCTACAAATCTAGATTCTTTCGAAATTGGTCCAGCCACCAGGAGATGAGTTTCTATTCCGACTATAATAGTTAAGATTTTAGAATTCTCCGCTTTTATTAACCTCAATATCAAGCTGCATTCAAAATTTCATGTTGATATCATGAATGGAAGTACTAATTTTTTTAGTTTTAAATTTTCATACGACACAATCCATTCGTTAGTTCGATTTAGCGTTATGTACAATTTCGATTAATTTTTCCCATGTAACTTTTTTTTTATCATTCGTAGAGAAATGTCGCATTCTAGAAAAGTTCTTAGAATTTAATTTTCTACAAATCTAGATTCTTTCGAAATTGGTCCAGCCACCAGGAGATGAGTTTCTATTCTGACTATAATAGTTAAGATTTTAGAATTCTCCGCTTTTATTAACCTCAATATCAAGCTGCATTCAAAATTTCATGTTGATATCATGAATGGAAGTACTAATTTTTTTAGTTTTAAATTTTCATACGACACAATCCATTCGTTAGTTCGATTTAGCGTTATGTACAATTTCGATTAATTTTTCCCATGTAACTTTTTTTTATCATTCGTAGAGAAATGTCGCATTCTAGAAAAGTTCTTAGAATATAATTTTCTACAAATCTAGATTCTTTCGAAATTGGTCCAGCCACCAGGAGATGAGTTTCTATTCCGACTATAATAGTTAAGATTTTAGAATTATCCGCTTTTATTAACCTCAATATCAAGCTGCATTCAAAATTTCATGTTGATATCATGAATGGAAGTACTAATTTTTTTAGTTTTAAATTTTCATACGACACAATCCATTCGTTAGTTCGATTTAGCGTTATGTACAATTTCGATTAATTTTTCCCATGTAACTTTTTTTTATCATTCGTAGAGAAATGTCGCATTCTAGAAAAGTTCTTAGAATTTAATTTTCTACAAATCTAGATTCTTTCGAAATTGGTCCAGCCACCAGGAGATGAGTTTCTATTCCGACTATAATAGTTAAGATTTTAGAATTCTCCGCTTTTATTAACCTCAATATCAAGCTGCATTCAAAATTTCATGTTGATATCATGAATGGAAGTACTATTTTTTTAGTTTTAAATTTTCATACGACACAATCCATTCGTTAGTTCGATTTAGCGTTATGTACAATTTCGATTAATTTTTCCCATGTAACTTTTTTTTTATCATTCGTAGAGAAATGTCGCATTCTAGAAAAGTTCTTAGAATTTAATTTTCTACAAATCTAGATTCTTTCGAAATTGGTCCAGCCACCAGGAGATGAGTTTCTATTCCGACTATAATAGTTAAGATTTTAGAATTCTCCGCTTTTATTAACCTCAATATCAAGCTGCATTCAAAATTTCATGTTGATATCATGAATGGAAGTACTATTTTTTTAGTTTTAAATTTTCATACGACACAATCCATTCGTTAGTTCGATTTAGCGTTATGTACAATTTCGATTAATTTTTTCCCATGTAACTTTTTTTTTATCATTCGTAGAGAAATGTCGCATTCTAGAAAAGTTCTTAGAATTTAATTTTCTACAAATCTAGATTCTTTCGAAATTGGTCCAGCCACCAGGAGATGAGTTTCTATTCCGACTATAATAGTTAAGATTTTAGAATTCTCCGCTTTTATTAACCTCAATATCAAGCTGCATTCAAAATTTCATGTTGATATCATGAATGGAAGTACTATTTTTTTTAGTTTTAAATTTTCATACGACACAATCCATTCGTTAGTTCGATTTAGCGTTATGTACAATTTCGATTAATTTTTCCCATGTAACTTTTTTTTTATCATTCGTAGAGAAATGTCGCATTCTAGAAAACTTCTTAGAATTTAATTTTCTACAAATCTAGATTCTTTCGAAATTGGTCCAGCCACCAGGAGATGAGTTTCTATTCTGACTATAATAGTTAAGATTTTAGAATTCTCCGCTTTTATTAACCTCAATATCAAGCTGCATTTAAAATTTCATGTTGATATCATGAATGGAAGTACTAATTTTTTTAGTTTTAAATTTTCATACGACACAATCCATTCGTTAGTTCGATTTAGCGTTATGTACAATTTCGATTAATTTTTCCCATGTAACTTTTTTTTATCATTCGTAGAGAAATGTCGCATTCTAGAAAAGTTCTTAGAATTTAATTTTCTACAAATCTAGATTCTTTCGAAATTGGTCCAGCCACCAGGAGATGAGTTTCTATTCCGACTATAATAGTTAAGATTTTAGAATTCTCCGCTTTTATTAACCTCAATATCAAGATGCATTCAAAATTTCATGTTGATATCATGAATGGAAGTACTATTTTTTTTAGTTTTAAATTTTCATACGACACAATCCATTCGTTAGTTCGATTTAGCGTTATGTACAATTTCGATTAATTTTTCCCATGTAACTTTTTTTTTTATCATTCGTAGAGAAATGTCGCATTCTAGAAAAGTTCTTAGAATTTAATTTTCTACAAATCTAGATTCTTTCGAAATTGGTCCAGCCACCAGGAGATGAGTTTCTATTCCGACTATAATAGTTAAGATTTTAGAATTCTCCGCTTTTATTAACCTCAATATCAAGCTGCATTCAAAATTTCATGTTGATATCATGAATGGAAGTACTATTTTTTTTAGTTTTAAATTTTCATACGACACAATCCATTCGTTAGTTCGATTTAGCGTTATGTACAATTTCGATTAATTTTTCCCATGTAACTTTTTTTTTATCATTCGTAGAGAAATGTCGCATTCTAGAAAAGTTCTTAGAATTTAATTTTCTACAAATCTAGATTCTTTCGAAATTGGTCCAGCCACCAGGAGATGATGAGTTTCTATTCTGACTATAATAGTTAAGATTTTAGAATTCTCCGCTTTTATTAACCTCAATATCAAGCTGCATTCAAAATTTCATGTTGATATCATGAATGGAAGTACTAATTTTTTTAGTTTTAAATTTTCATACGACACAATCCATTCGTTAGTTCGATTTAGCGTTATGTACAATTTCGATTAATTTTTCCCATGTAACTTTTTTTTATCATTCGTAGAGAAATGTCGCATTCTAGAAAAGTTCTTAGAATTTAATTTTCTACAAATCTAGATTCTTTCGAAATTGGTCCAGCCACCAGGAGATGAGTTTCTATTCCGACTATAATAGTTAAGATTTTAGAATTCTCCGCTTTTATTAACCTCAATATCAAGCTGCATTCAAAATTTCATGTTGATATCATGAATGGAAGTACTATTTTTTTTAGTTTTAAATTTTCATACGACACAATCCATTCGTTAGTTCGATTTAGCGTTATGTACAATTTCGATTAATTTTTCCCATGTAACTTTTTTTTTATCATTCCTAGAGAAATGTCGCATTCCAGAAAAGTTCTAAGAATTTAATTTTCTACAAATCTAGATTCTTTCGAAATTGGTCCAGCCACCAGGAGATGAGTTTCTATTCCGACTATAATAGTTAAGATTTTAGAATTCTCCGCTTTTATTAACCTCAATATCAAGCTGCATTCAAAATTTCATGTTGATATCATGAATGGAAGTACTATTTTTTTAGTTTTAAATTTTCATACGACACAATCCATTCGTTAGTTCGATTTAGCGTTATGTACAATTTCGATTAATTTTTCCCATGTAACTTTTTTTTATCATTCGTAGAGAAATGTCGCATTCTAGAAAAGTTCTTAGAATTTAATTTTCTACAAATCTAGATTCTTTCGAAATTGGTCCAGCCACCAGGAGATGAGTTTCTATTCTGACTATAATAGTTAAGATTTTAGAATTCTCCGCTTTTATTAACCTCAATATCAAGCTGCATTCAAAATTTCATGTTGATATCATGAATGGAAGTACTAATTTTTTTAGTTTTAAATTTTCATACGACACAATCCATTCGTTAGTTCGATTTAGCGTTATGTACAATTTCGATTAATTTTTCCCATGTAACTTTTTTTTTATCATTCGTAGAGAAATGTCGCATTCTAGAAAAGTTCTTAGAATTTAATTTTCTACAAATCTAGATTCTTTCGAAATTGGTCCAGCCACCAGGAGATGAGTTTCTATTCCGACTATAATAGTTAAGATTTTAGAATTCTCCGCTTTTATTAACCTCAATATCAAGCTGCATTCAAAATTTCATGTTGATATCATGAATGGAAGTACTATTTTTTTTAGTTTTAAATTTTCATACGACACAATCCATTCGTTAGTTCGATTTAGCGTTATGTACAATTTCGATTAATTTTTCCCATGTAACTTTTTTTTTATCATTCCTAGAGAAATGTCGCATTCTAGAAAAGTTCTTAGAATTTAATTTTCTACAAATCTAGATTCTTTCGAAATTGGTCCAGCCACCAGGAGATGAGTTTCTATTCTGACTATAATAGTTAAGATTTTAGAATTCTCCGCTTTTATTAACCTCAATATCAAGCTGCATTCAAAATTTTATGTTGATATCATGAATGGAAGTACTATTTTTTTTAGTTTTAAATTTTCATACGACACAATCCATTCGTTAGTTCGATTTAGCGTTATGTACAATTTCGATTAATTTTTCCCATGTAACTTTTTTTTTATCATTCGTAGAGAAATGTCGCATTCTAGAAAAGTTCTTAGAATTTAATTTTCTACAAATCTAGATTCTTTCGAAATTGGTCCAGCCACCAGGAGATGAGTTTCTATTCCGACTATAATAGTTAAGATTTTAGAATTCTCCGCTTTTATTAACCTCAATATCAAGCTGCATTCAAAATTTCATGTTGATATCATGAATGGAAGTACTATTTTTTTTAGTTTTAAATTTTCATACGACACAATCCATTCGTTAGTTCGATTTAGCGTTATGTACAATTTCGATTAATTTTTCCCATGTAACTTTTTTTTTATCATTCGTAGAGAAATGTCGCATTCTAGAAAAGTTCTTAGAATTTAATTTTCTACAAATCTAGATTCTTTCGAAATTGGTCCAGCCACCAGGAGATGAGTTTCTATTCCGACTATAATAGTTAAGATTTTAGAATTCTCCGCTTTTATTAACCTCAATATCAAGCTGCATTCAAAATTTCATGTTGATATCATGAATGGAAGTACTAATTTTTTTAGTTTTAAATTTTCATACGACACAATCCATTCGTTAGTTCGATTTAGCGTTATGTACAATTTCGATTAATTTTTCCCATGTAACTTTTTTTTTATCATTCGTAGAGAAATGTCGCATTCTAGAAAAGTTCTTAGAATTTAATTTTCTACAAATCTAGATTCTTTCGAAATTGGTCCAGCCACCAGGAGATGAGTTTCTATTCCGACTATAATAGTTAAGATTTTAGAATTCTCCGCTTTTATTAACCTCAATATCAAGCTGCATTCAAAATTGCATGTTGATATCATGAATGGAAGTACTAATTTTTTTAGTTTTAAATTTTCATACGACACAATCCATTCGTTAGTTCGATTTAGCGTTATGTACAATTTCGATTAATTTTTCCCATGTAACTTTTTTTTTATCATTCCTAGAGAAATGTCGCATTCTAGAAAAGTTCTTAGAATTTAATTTTCTACAAATCTAGATTCTTTCGAAATTGGTCCAGCCACCAGGAGATGAGTTTCTATTCTGACTATAATAGTTAAGATTTTAGAATTCTCCGCTTTTATTAACCTCAATATCAAGCTGCATTCAAAATTTCATGTTGATATCATGAATGGAAGTACTAATTTTTTTAGTTTTAAATTTTCATACGACACAATCCATTCGTTAGTTCGATTTAGCGTTATGTACAATTTCGATTAATTTTTCCCATGTAACTTTTTTTTTATCATTCGTAGAGAAATGTCGCATTCTAGAAAAGTTCTTAGAATTTAATTTTCTACAAATCTAGATTCTTTCGAAATTGGTCCAGCCACCAGGAGATGAGTTTCTATTCTGACTATAATAGTTAAGATTTTAGAATTCTCCGCTTTTATTAACCTCAATATCAAGCTGCATTCAAAATTTCATGTTGATATCATGAATGGAAGTACTATTTTTTTTAGTTTTAAATTTTCATACGACACAATCCATTCGTTAGTTCGATTTAGCGTTATGTACAATTTCGATTAATTTTTCCCATGTAACTTTTTTTTTATCATTCCTAGAGAAATGTCGCATTCTAGAAAAGTTCTTAGAATTTAATTTTCTACAAATCTAGATTCTTTCGAAATTGGTCCAGCCACCAGGAGATGAGTTTCTATTCTGACTATAATAGTTAAGATTTTAGAATTCTCCGCTTTTATTAACCTCAATATCAAGCTGCATTCAAAATTTCATGTTGATATCATGAATGGAAGTACTATTTTTTTTAGTTTTAAATTTTCATACGACACAATCCATTCGTTAGTTCGATTTAGCGTTATGTACAATTTCGATTAATTTTTCCCATGTAACTTTTTTTTTATCATTCCTAGAGAAATGTCGCATTCTAGAAAAGTTCTTAGAATTTAATTTTCTACAAATCTAGATTCTTTCGAAATTGGTCCAGCCACCAGGAGATGAGTTTCTATTCTGACTATAATAGTTAAGATTTTAGAATTCTCCGCTTTTATTAACCTCAATATCAAGCTGCATTCAAAATTTCATGTTGATATCATGAATGGAAGTACTATTTTTTTTAGTTTTAAATTTTCATACGACACAATCCATTCGTTAGTTCGATTTAGCGTTATGTACAATTTCGATTAATTTTTCCCATGTAACTTTTTTTTTATCATTCGTAGAGAAATGTCGCATTCTAGAAAAGTTCTTAGAATTTAATTTTCTACAAATCTAGATTCTTTCGAAATTGGTCCAGCCACCAGGAGATGAGTTTCTATTCTGACTATAATAGTTAAGATTTTAGAATTCTCCGCTTTTATTAACCTCAATATCAAGCTGCATTCAAAATTTCATGTTGATATCATGAATGGAAGTACTATTTTTTTTAGTTTTAAATTTTCATACGACACAATCCATTCGTTAGTTCGATTTAGCGTTATGTACAATTTCGATTAATTTTTCCCATGTAACTTTTTTTTTATCATTCGTAGAGAAATGTTGCATTCTAGAAAAGTTCTTAGAATTTAATTTTCTACAAATCTAGATTCTTTCGAAATTGGTCCAGCCACCAGGAGATGAGTTTCTATTCTGACTATAATAGTTAAGATTTTAGAATTCTCCGCTTTTATTAACCTCAATATCAAGCTGCATTCAAAATTTCATGTTGATATCATGAATGGAAGTACTAATTTTTTAGTTTTAAATTTTCATACGACACAATCCATTCGTTAGTTCGATTTAGCGTTATGTACAATTTCGATTAATTTTTCCCATGTAACTTTTTTTTTATCATTCCTAGAGAAATGTCGCATTCTAGAAAAGTTCTTAGAATTTAATTTTCTACAAATCTAGATTCTTTCGAAATTGGTCCAGCCACCAGGAGATGAGTTTCTATTCTGACTATAATAGTTAAGATTTTAGAATTCTCCGCTTTTATTAACCTCAATATCATGCTGCATTCAAAATTTCATGTTGATATCATGAATGGAAGTACTATTTTTTTTAGTTTTAAATTTTCATACGACACAATCCATTCGTTAGTTCGATTTAGCGTTATGTACAATTTCGATTAATTTTTCCCATGTAACTTTTTTTTTATCATTCGTAGAGAAATGTCGCATTCTAGAAAAGTTCTTAGAATTTAATTTTCTACAAATCTAGATTCTTTCGAAATTGGTCCAGCCACCAGGAGATGAGTTTCTATTCTGACTATAATAGTTAAGATTTTAGAATTCTCCGCTTTTATTAACCTCAATATCAAGCTGCATTCAAAATTTCATGTTGATATCATGAATGGAAGTACTAATTTTTTTAGTTTTAAATTTTCATACGACACAATCCATTCGTTAGTTCGATTTAGCGTTATGTACAATTTCGATTAATTTTTCCCATGTAACTTTTTTTTTATCATTCGTAGAGAAATGTCGCATTCTAGAAAAGTTCTTAGAATTTAATTTTCTACAAATCTAGATTCTTTCGAAATTGGTCCAGCCACCAGGAGATGAGTTTCTATTCTGACTATAATAGTTAAGATTTTAGAATTCTCCGCTTTTATTAACCTCAATATCAAGCTGCATTCAAAATTTCATGTTGATATCATGAATGGAAGTACTATTTTTTTTAGTTTTAAATTTTCATACGACACAATCCATTCGTTAGTTCGATTTAGCGTTATGTACAATTTCGATTAATTTTTCCCATGTAACTTTTTTTTTATCATTCCTAGAGAAATGTCGCATTCTAGAAAAGTTCTTAGAATTTAATTTTCTACAAATCTAGATTCTTTCGAAATTGGTCCAGCCACCAGGAGATGAGTTTCTATTCCGACTATAATAGTTAAGATTTTAGAATTCTCCGCTTTTATTAACCTCAATATCAAGCTGCATTCAAAATTTCATGTTGATATCATGAATGGAAGTACTATTTTTTTTAGTTTTAAATTTTCATACGACACAATCCATTCGTTAGTTCGATTTAGCGTTATGTACAATTTCGATTAATTTTTCCCATGTAACTTTTTTTTTATCATTCGTAGAGAAATGTCGCATTCTAGAAAAGTTCTTAGAATTTAATTTTCTACAAATCTAGATTCTTTTGAAATTGGTCCAGCCACCAGGAGATGAGTTTCTATTCTGACTATAATAGTTAAGATTTTAGAATTCTCCGCTTTTATTAACCTCAATATCAAGCTGCATTCAAAATTTCATGTTGATATCATGAATGGAAGTACTATTTTTTTTAGTTTTAAATTTTCATACGACACAATCCATTCGTTAGTTCGATTTAGCGTTATGTACAATTTCGATTAATTTTTCCCATGTAACTTTTTTTTTATCATTCGTAGAGAAATGTCGCATTCTAGAAAAGTTCTTAGAATTTAATTTTCTACAAATCTAGATTCTTTCGAAATTGGTCCAGCCACCAGGAGTTGAGTTTCTATTCTGACTATAATAGTTAAGATTTTAGAATTCTCCGCTTTTATTAACCTCAATATCAAGCTGCATTCAAAATTTCATGTTGATATCATGAATGGAAGTACTATTTTTTTTAGTTTTAAATTTTCATACGACACAATCCATTCGTTAGTTCGATTTAGCGTTATGTACAATTTCGATTAATTTTTCCCATGTAACTTTTTTTTTATCATTCCTAGAGAAATGTCGCCTTCTAGAAAAGTTCTTAGAATTTAATTTTCTACAAATCTAGATTCTTTCGAAATTGGTCCAGCCACCAGGAGATGAGTTTCTATTCTGACTATAATAGTTAAGATTTTAGAATTCTCCGCTTTTATTAACCTCAATATCAAGCTGCATTCAAAATTTCATGTTGATATCATGAATGGAAGTACTATTTTTTTTAGTTTTAAATTTTCATACGACACAATCCATTCGTTAGTTCGATTTAGCGTTATGTACAATTTCGATTAATTTTTCCCATGTAACTTTTTTTTTATCATTCGTAGAGAAATGTCGCATTCTAGAAAAGTTCTTAGAATTTAATTTTCTACAAATCTAGATTCTTTCGAAATTGGTCCAGCCACCAGGAGATGAGTTTCTATTCTGACTATAATAGTTAAGATTTTAGAATTCTCCGCTTTTATTAACCTCAATATCAAGCTGCATTCAAAATTTCATGTTGATATCATGAATGGAAGTACTATTTTTTTTAGTTTTAAATTTTCATACGACACAATCCATTCGTTAGTTCGATTTAGCGTTATGTACAATTTCGATTAATTTTTCCCATGTAACTTTTTTTTTATCATTCGTAGAGAAATGTCGCATTCTAGAAAAGTTCTTAGAATTTAATTTTCTACAAATCTAGATTCTTTCGAAATTGGTCCAGCCACCAGGAGATGAGTTTCTATTCCGACTATAATAGTTAAGATTTTAGAATTCTCCGCTTTTATTAACCTCAATATCAAGCTGCATTCAAAATTTCATGTTGATATCATGAATGGAAGTACTATTTTTTTTAGTTTTAAATTTTCATACGACACAATCCATTCGTTAGTTCGATTTAGCGTTATGTACAATTTCGATTAATTTTTCCCATGTAACTTTTTTTTTATCATTCGTAGAGAAATGTCGCATTCTAGAAAAGTTCTTAGAATTTAATTTTCTACAAATCTAGATTCTTTCGAAATTGGTCCAGCCACCAGGAGATGAGTTTCTATTCCGACTATAATAGTTAAGATTTTAGAATTCTCCGCTTTTATTAACCTCAATATCAAGCTGCATTCAAAATTTCATGTTGATATCATGAATGGAAGTACTATTTTTTTTAGTTTTAAATTTTCATACGACACAATCCATTCGTTAGTTCGATTTAGCGTTATGTACAATTTCGATTAATTTTTCCCATGTAACTTTTTTTTTATCATTCGTAGAGAAATGTCGCATTCTAGAAAAGTTCTTAGAATTTAATTTTCTACAAATCTAGATTCTTTCGAAATTGGTCCAGCCACCAGGAGATGAGTTTCTATTCCGACTATAATAGTTAAGATTTTAGAATTCTCCGCTTTTATTAACCTCAATATCAAGCTGCATTCAAAATTTCATGTTGATATCATGAATGGAAGTACTAATTTTTTTAGTTTTAAATTTTCATACGACACAATCCATTCGTTAGTTCGATTTAGCGTTATGTACAATTTCGATTAATTTTTCCCATGTAACTTTTTTTTTATCATTCGTAGAGAAATGTCGCATTCTAGAAAAGTTCTTAGAATTTAATTTTCTACAAATCTAGATTCTTTCGAAATTGGTCCAGCCACCAGGAGATGAGTTTCTATTCCGACTATAATAGTTAAGATTTTAGAATTCTCCGCTTTTATTAACCTCAATATCAAGCTGCATTCAAAATTTCATGTTGATATCATGAATGGAAGTACTAATTTTTTTAGTTTTAAATTTTCATACGACACAATCCATTCGTTAGTTCGATTTAGCGTTATGTACAATTTCGATTAATTTTTCCCATGTAACTTTTTTTTTATCATTCCTAGAGAAATGTCGCATTCTAGAAAAGTTCTTAGAATTTAATTTTCTACAAATCTAGATTCTTTCGAAATTGGTCCAGCCACCAGGAGATGAGTTTCTATTCTGACTATAATAGTTAAGATTTTAGAATTCTCCGCTTTTATTAACCTCAATATCAAGCTGCATTCAAAATTTCATGTTGATATCATGAATGGAAGTACTAATTTTTTTAGTTTTAAATTTTCATACGACACAATCCATTCGTTAGTTCGATTTAGCGTTATGTACAATTTCGATTAATTTTTCCCATGTAACTTTTTTTTTATCATTCGTAGAGAAATGTCGCATTCTAGAAAAGTTCTTAGAATTTAATTTTCTACAAATCTAGATTCTTTCGAAATTGGTCCAGCCACCAGGAGATGAGTTTCTATTCTGACTATAATAGTTAAGATTTTAGAATTCTCCGCTTTTATTAACCTCAATATCAAGCTGCATTCAAAATTTCATGTTGATATCATGAATGGAAGTACTATTTTTTTTAGTTTTAAATTTTCATACGACACAATCCATTCGTTAGTTCGATTTAGCGTTATGTACAATTTCGATTAATTTTTCCCATGTAACTTTTTTTTTATCATTCCTAGAGAAATGTCGCATTCTAGAAAAGTTCTTAGAATTTAATTTTCTACAAATCTAGATTCTTTCGAAATTGGTCCAGCCACCAGGAGATGAGTTTCTATTCTGACTATAATAGTTAAGATTTTAGAATTCTCCGCTTTTATTAACCTCAATATCAAGCTGCATTCAAAATTTCATGTTGATATCATGAATGGAAGTACTATTTTTTTTAGTTTTAAATTTTCATACGACACAATCCATTCGTTAGTTCGATTTAGCGTTATGTACAATTTCGATTAATTTTTCCCATGTAACTTTTTTTTTTATCATTCCTAGAGAAATGTCGCATTCTAGAAAAGTTCTTAGAATTTAATTTTCTACAAATCTAGATTCTTTCGAAATTGGTCCAGCCACCAGGAGATGAGTTTCTATTCTGACTATAATAGTTAAGATTTTAGAATTCTCCGCTTTTATTAACCTCAATATCAAGCTGCATTCAAAATTTCATGTTGATATCATGAATGGAAGTACTATTTTTTTTAGTTTTAAATTTTCATACGACACAATCCATTCGTTAGTTCGATTTAGCGTTATGTACAATTTCGATTAATTTTTCCCATGTAACTTTTTTTTTATCATTCGTAGAGAAATGTCGCATTCTAGAAAAGTTCTTAGAATTTAATTTTCTACAAATCTAGATTCTTTCGAAATTGGTCCAGCCACCAGGAGATGAGTTTCTATTCTGACTATAATAGTTAAGATTTTAGAATTCTCCGCTTTTATTAACCTCAATATCAAGCTGCATTCAAAATTTCATGTTGATATCATGAATGGAAGTACTATTTTTTTTAGTTTTAAATTTTCATACGACACAATCCATTCGTTAGTTCGATTTAGCGTTATGTACAATTTCGATTAATTTTTCCCATGTAACTTTTTTTTTATCATTCGTAGAGAAATGTCGCATTCTAGAAAAGTTCTTAGAATTTAATTTTCTACAAATCTAGATTCTTTCGAAATTGGTCCAGCCACCAGGAGATGAGTTTCTATTCTGACTATAATAGTTAAGATTTTAGAATTCTCCGCTTTTATTAACCTCAATATCAAGCTGCATTCAAAATTTCATGTTGATATCATGAATGGAAGTACTAATTTTTTTAGTTTTAAATTTTCATACGACACAATCCATTCGTTAGTTCGATTTAGCGTTATGTACAATTTCGATTAATTTTTCCCATGTAACTTTTTTTTTATCATTCCTAGAGAAATGTCGCATTCTAGAAAAGTTCTTAGAATTTAATTTTCTACAAATCTAGATTCTTTCGAAATTGGTCCAGCCACCAGGAGATGAGTTTCTATTCTGACTATAATAGTTAAGATTTTAGAATTCTCCGCTTTTATTAACCTCAATATCAAGCTGCATTCAAAATTTCATGTTGATATCATGAATGGAAGTACTATTTTTTTTAGTTTTAAATTTTCATACGACACAATCCATTCGTTAGTTCGATTTAGCGTTATGTACAATTTCGATTAATTTTTCCCATGTAACTTTTTTTTTATCATTCGTAGAGAAATGTCGCATTCTAGAAAAGTTCTTAGAATTTAATTTTCTACAAATCTAGATTCTTTCGAAATTGGTCCAGCCACCAGGAGATGAGTTTCTATTCTGACTATAATAGTTAAGATTTTAGAATTCTCCGCTTTTATTAACCTCAATATCAAGCTGCATTCAAAATTTCATGTTGATATCATGAATGGAAGTACTATTTTTTTTAGTTTTAAATTTTCATACGACACAATCCATTCGTTAGTTCGATTTAGCGTTATGTACAATTTCGATTAATTTTTCCCATGTAACTTTTTTTTTATCATTCCTAGAGAAATGTCGCATTCTAGAAAAGTTCTTAGAATTTAATTTTCTACAAATCTAGATTCTTTCGAAATTGGTCCAGCCACCAGGAGATGAGTTTCTATTCCGACTATAATAGTTAAGATTTTAGAATTCTCCGCTTTTATTAACCTCAATATCAAGCTGCATTCAAAATTTCATGTTGATATCATGAATGGAAGTACTATTTTTTTTAGTTTTAAATTTTCATACGACACAATCCATTCGTTAGTTCGATTTAGCGTTATGTACAATTTCGATTAATTTTTCTCATGTAACTTTTTTTTTATCATTCGTAGAGAAATGTCGCATTCTAGAAAAGTTCTTAGAATTTAATTTTCTACAAATCTAGATTCTTTTGAAATTGGTCCAGCCACCAGGAGATGAGTTTCTATTCTGACTATAATAGTTAAGATTTTAGAATTCTCCGCTTTTATTAACCTCAATATCAAGCTGCATTCAAAATTTCATGTTGATATCATGAATGGAAGTACTATTTTTTTTAGTTTTAAATTTTCATACGACACAATCCATTCGTTAGTTCGATTTAGCGTTATGTACAATTTCGATTAATTTTTCCCATGTAACTTTTTTTTTATCATTCGTAGAGAAATGTCGCATTCTAGAAAAGTTCTTAGAATTTAATTTTCTACAAATCTAGATTCTTTCGAAATTGGTCCAGCCACCAGGAGTTGAGTTTCTATTCTGACTATAATAGTTAAGATTTTAGAATTCTCCGCTTTTATTAACCTCAATATCAAGCTGCATTCAAAATTTCATGTTGATATCATGAATGGAAGTACTATTTTTTTTAGTTTTAAATTTTCATACGACACAATCCATTCGTTAGTTCGATTTAGCGTTATGTACAATTTCGATTAATTTTTCCCATGTAACTTTTTTTTTATCATTCCTAGAGAAATGTCGCCTTCTAGAAAAGTTCTTAGAATTTAATTTTCTACAAATCTAGATTCTTTCGAAATTGGTCCAGCCACCAGGAGATGAGTTTCTATTCTGACTATAATAGTTAAGATTTTAGAATTCTCCGCTTTTATTAACCTCAATATCAAGCTGCATTCAAAATTTCATGTTGATATCATGAATGGAAGTACTATTTTTTTTAGTTTTAAATTTTCATACGACACAATCCATTCGTTAGTTCGATTTAGCGTTATGTACAATTTCGATTAATTTTTCCCATGTAACTTTTTTTTTATCATTCGTAGAGAAATGTCGCATTCTAGAAAAGTTCTTAGAATTTAATTTTCTACAAATCTAGATTCTTTCGAAATTGGTCCAGCCACCAGGAGATGAGTTTCTATTCTGACTATAATAGTTAAGATTTTAGAATTCTCCGCTTTTATTAACCTCAATATCAAGCTGCATTCAAAATTTCATGTTGATATCATGAATGGAAGTACTATTTTTTTTAGTTTTAAATTTTCATACGACACAATCCATTCGTTAGTTCGATTTAGCGTTATGTACAATTTCGATTAATTTTTCCCATGTAACTTTTTTTTTATCATTCGTAGAGAAATGTCGCATTCTAGAAAAGTTCTTAGAATTTAATTTTCTACAAATCTAGATTCTTTCGAAATTGGTCCAGCCACCAGGAGATGAGTTTCTATTCCGACTATAATAGTTAAGATTTTAGAATTCTCCGCTTTTATTAACCTCAATATCAAGCTGCATTCAAAATTTCATGTTGATATCATGAATGGAAGTACTATTTTTTTTAGTTTTAAATTTTCATACGACACAATCCATTCGTTAGTTCGATTTAGCGTTATGTACAATTTCGATTAATTTTTCCCATGTAACTTTTTTTTTATCATTCGTAGAGAAATGTCGCATTCTAGAAAAGTTCTTAGAATTTAATTTTCTACAAATCTAGATTCTTTCGAAATTGGTCCAGCCACCAGGAGATGAGTTTCTATTCTGACTATAATAGTTGAGATTTTAGAATTCTCCGCTTTTATTAACCTCAATATCAAGCTGCATTCAAAATTTCATGTTGATATCATGAATGGAAGTACTATTTTTTTTAGTTTTAAATTTTCATACGACACAATCCATTCGTTAGTTCGATTTAGCGTTATGTACAATTTCGATTAATTTTTCCCATGTAACTTTTTTTTTATCATTCGTAGAGAAATGTCGCATTCTAGAAAAGTTCTTAGAATTTAATTTTCTACAAATCTAGATTCTTTCGAAATTGGTCCAGCCACCAGGAGATGAGTTTCTATTCTGACTATAATAGTTAAGATTTTAGAATTCTCCGCTTTTATTAACCTCAATATCAAGCTGCATTCAAAATTTCATGTTGATATCATGAATGGAAGTACTATTTTTTTTAGTTTTAAATTTTCATACGACACAATCCATTCGTTAGTTCGATTTAGCGTTATGTACAATTTCGATTATTTTTTCCCATGTAACTTTTTTTTTATCATTCCTAGAGAAATGTCGCCTTCTAGAAAAGTTCTTAGAATTTAATTTTCTACAAATCTAGATTCTTTCGAAATTGGTCCAGCCACCAGGAGATGAGTTTCTATTCTGACTATAATAGTTAAGATTTTAGAATTCTCCGCTTTTATTAACCTCAATATCAAGCTGCATTCAAAATTTCATGTTGATATCATGAATGGAAGTACTATTTTTTTTAGTTTTAAATTTTCATACGACACAATCCATTCGTTAGTTCGATTTAGCGTTATGTACAATTTCGATTAATTTTTCCCATGTAACTTTTTTTTTATCATTCCTAGAGAAATGTCGCATTCTAGAAAAGTTCTTAGAATTTAATTTTCTACAAATCTAGATTCTTTCGAAATTGGTCCAGCCACCAGGAGATGAGTTTCTATTCTGACTATAATAGTTAAGATTTTAGAATTCTCCGCTTTTATTAACCTCAATATCAAGCTGCATTGAAAATTTCATGTTGATATCATGAATGGAAGTACTATTTTTTTTAGTTTTAAATTTTCATACGACACAATCCATTCGTTAGTTCGATTTAGCGTTATGTACAATTTCGATTAATTTTTCCCATGTAACTTTTTTTTTATCATTCCTAGAGAAATGTCGCATTCTAGAAAAGTTCTTAGAATTTAATTTTCTACAAATCTAGATTCTTTTGAAATTGGTCCAGCCACCAGGAGATGAGTTTCTATTCTGACTATAATAGTTAAGATTTTAGAATTCTCCGCTTTTATTAACCTCAATATCAAGCTGCATTCAAAATTTCATGTTGATATCATGAATGGAAGTACTATTTTTTTTAGTTTTAAATTTTCATACGACACAATCCATTCGTTAGTTCGATTTAGCGTTATGTACAATTTCGATTAATTTTTCCCATGTAACTTTTTTTTTATCATTCGTAGAGAAATGTCGCATTCTAGAAAAGTTCTTAGAATTTAATTTTCTACAAATCTAGATTCTTTCGAAATTGGTCCAGCCACCAGGAGATGAGTTTCTATTCTGACTATAATAGTTAAGATTTTAGAATTCTCCGCTTTTATTAACCTCAATATCAAGCTGCATTCAAAATTTCATGTTGATATCATGAATGGAAATACTATTTTTTTTAGTTTTAAATTTTCATACGACACAATCCATTCGTTAGTTCGATTTAGCGTTATGTACAATTTCGATTAATTTTTCCCATGTAACTTTTTTTTTATCATTCCTAGAGAAATGTCGCATTCTAGAAAAGTTCTTAGAATTTAATTTTCTACAAATCTAGATTCTTTCGAAATTGGTCCAGCCACCAGGAGATGAGTTTCTATTCCGACTATAATAGTTAAGATTTTAGAATTCTCCGCTTTTATTAACCTCAATATCAAGCTGCATTCAAAATTTCATGTTGATATCATGAATGGAAGTACTAATTTTTTTAGTTTTAAATTTTCATACGACACAATCCATTCGTTAGTTCGATTTAGCGTTATGTACAATTTCGATTAATTTTTCCCATGTAACTTTTTTTTTATCATTCGTAGAGAAATGTCGCATTCTAGAAAAGTTCTTAGAATTTAATTTTCTACAAATCTAGATTCTTTCGAAATTGGTCCAGCCACCAGGAGATGAGTTTCTATTCTGACTATAATAGTTAAGATTTTAGAATTCTCCGCTTTTATTAACTTCAATATCAAGCTGCATTCATAATTTCATGTTGATATCATGAATGGAATACCTATTTTTTTTAGTTTTAAATTTTCATACGACACAATCCATTCGTTAGTTCGATTTAGCGTTATGTACAATTTCGATTAATTTTTCCCATGTAACTTTTTTTTTATCATTCCTAGAGAAATGTCGCATTCTAGAAAAGTTCTTAGAATTTAATTTTCTACAAATCTAGATTCTTTCGAAATTGGTCCAGCCACCAGGAGATGAGTTTCTATTCTGACTATAATAGTTAAGATTTTAGAATTCTCCGCTTTTATTAACCTCAATATCAAGCTGCATTCAAAATTTCATGTTGATATCATGAATGGAAGTACTATTTTTTTTAGTTTTAAATTTTCATACGACACAATCCATTCGTTAGTTCGATTTAGCGTTATGTACAATTTCGATTAATTTTTCCCATGTAACTTTTTTTTTATCATTCGTAGAGAAATGTCGCATTCTAGAAAAGTTCTTAGAATTTAATTTTCTACAAATCTAGATTCTTTCGAAATTGGTCCAGCCACCAGGAGATGAGTTTCTGTTCCGACTATAATAGTTAAGATTTTAGAATTCTCCGCTTTTATTAACCTCAATATCAAGCTGCATTCAAAATTTCATGTTGATATCATGAATGGAAGTACTAATTTTTTTAGTTTTAAATTTTCATACGACACAATCCATTCGTTAGTTCGATTTAGCGTTATGTACAATTTCGATTAATTTTTCCCATGTAACTTTTTTTTTATCATTCGTAGAGAAATGTCGCATTCTAGAAAAGTTCTTAGAATTTAATTTTCTACAAATCTAGATTCTTTCGAAATTGGTCCGGCCACCAGGAGATGAGTTTCTATTCTGACTATAATAGTTAAGATTTTAGAATTCTCCGCTTTTATTAACCTCAATATCAAGCTGCATTCAAAATTTCATGTTGATATCATGAATGGAAGTACTAATTTTTTTAGTTTTAAATTTTCATACGACACAATCCATTCGTTAGTTCGATTTAGCGTTATGTACAATTTCGATTAATTTTTCCCATGTAACTTTTTTTTTATCATTCGTAGAGAAATGTCGCATTCTAGAAAAGTTCTTAGAATTTAATTTTCTACAAATCTAGATTCTTTCGAAATTGGTCCAGCCACCAGGAGATGAGTTTCTATTCCGACTATAATAGTTAAGATTTTAGAATTCTCCGCTTTTATTAACCTCAATATCAAGCTGCATTCAAAATTTCATGTTGATATCATGAATGGAAGTACTATTTTTTTTAGTTTTAAATTTTCATACGACACAATCCATTCGTTAGTTCGATTTAGCGTTATGTACAATTTCGATTAATTTTTCCCATGTAACTTTTTTTTTATCATTCCTAGAGAAATGTCGCATTCTAGAAAAGTTCTTAGAATTTAATTTTCTACAAATCTAGATTCTTTCGAAATTGGTCCAGCCACCAGGAGATGAGTTTCTATTCCGACTATAATAGTTAAGATTTTAGAATTCTCCGCTTTTATTAACCTCAATATCAAGCTGCATTCAAAATTTCATGTTGATATCATGAATGGAAGTACTAATTTTTTTAGTTTTAAATTTTCATACGACACAATCCATTCGTTAGTTCGATTTAGCGTTATGTACAATTTCGATTAATTTTTCCCATGTAACTTTTTTTTTATCATTCGTAGAGAAATGTCGCATTCTAGAAAAGTTCTTAGAATTTAATTTTCTTCAAATCTAGATTCTTTCGAAATTGGTCCAGCCACCAGGAGATGAGTTTCTATTCCGACTATAATAGTTAAGATTTTAGAATTCTCCGCTTTTATTAACCTCAATATCAAGCTGCATTCAAAATTTCATGTTGATATCATGAATGGAAGTACTATTTTTTTTAGTTTTAAATTTTCATACGACACAATCCATTCGTTAGTTCGATTTAGCGTTATGTACAATTTCGATTAATTTTTCCCATGTAACTTTTTTTTTATCATTCGTAGAGAAATGTCGCATTCTAGAAAAGTTCTTAGAATTTAATTTTCTACAAATCTAGATTCTTTCGAAATTGGTCCAGCCACCAGGAGATGAGTTTCTATTCCGACTATAATAGTTAAGATTTTAGAATTCTCCGCTTTTATTAACCTCAATATCAAGCTGCATTCAAAATTTCATGTTGATATCATGAATGGAAGTACTATTTTTTTTAGTTTTAAATTTTCATACGACACAATCCATTCGTTAGTTCGATTTAGCGTTATGTACAATTTCGATTAATTTTTCCCATGTAACTTTTTTTTTATCATTCGTAGAGAAATGTCGCATTCTAGAAAAGTTCTTAGAATTTAATTTTCTACAAATCTAGATTCTTTCGAAATTGGTCCAGCCACCAGGAGATGAGTTTCTATTCCGACTATAATAGTTAAGATTTTAGAATTCTCCGCTTTTATTAACCTCAATATCAAGCTGCATTCAAAATTTCATGTTGATATCATGAATGGAAGTACTAATTTTTTTAGTTTTAAATTTTCATACGACACAATCCATTCGTTAGTTCGATTTAGCGTTATGTACAATTTCGATTAATTTTTCCCATGTAACTTTTTTTTTATCATTCGTAGAGAAATGTCGCATTCTAGAAAAGTTCTTAGAATTTAATTTTCTACAAATCTAGATTCTTTCGAAATTGGTCCAGCCACCAGGAGATGAGTTTCTATTCCGACTATAATAGTTAAGATTTTAGAATTCTCCGCTTTTATTAACCTCAATATCAAGCTGCATTCAAAATTTCATGTTGATATCATGAATGGAAGTACTATTTTTTTTAGTTTTAAATTTTCATACGACACAATCCATTCGTTAGTTCGATTTAGCGTTATGTACAATTTCGATTAATTTTTCCCATGTAACTTTTTTTTTATCATTCGTAGAGAAATGTCGCATTCTAGAAAAGTTCTTAGAATTTAATTTTCTACAAATCTAGATTCTTTCGAAATTGGTCCAGCCACCAGGAGATGAGTTTCTATTCTGACTATAATAGTTAAGATTTTAGAATTCTCCGCTTTTATTAACCTCAATATCAAGCTGCATTCAAAATTTCATGTTGATATCATGAATGGAAGTACTATTTTTTTTAGTTTTAAATTTTCATACGACACAATCCATTCGTTAGTTCGATTTAGCGTTATGTACAATTTCGATTAATTTTTCCCATGTAACTTTTTTTTATCATTCGTAGAGAAATGTCGCATTCTAGAAAAGTTCTTAGAATTTAATTTTCTACAAATCTAGATTCTTTCGAAATTGGTCCAGCCACCAGGAGATGAGTTTCTATTCCGACTATAATAGTTAAGATTTTAGAATTCTCCGCTTTTATTAACCTCAATATCAAGCTGCATTCAAAATTTCATGTTGATATCATGAATGGAAGTACTAATTTTTTTAGTTTTAAATTTTCATACGACACAATCCATTCGTTAGTTCGATTTAGCGTTATGTACAATTTCGATTAATTTTTCCCATGTAACTTTTTTTTTATCATTCGTAGAGAAATGTCGCATTCTAGAAAAGTTCTTAGAATTTAATTTTCTACAAATCTAGATTCTTTCGAAATTGGTCCAGCCACCAGGAGATGAGTTTCTATTCCGACTATAATAGTTAAGATTTTAGAATTCTCCGCTTTTATTAACCTCAATATCAAGCTGCATTCAAAATTTCATGTTGATATCATGAATGGAAGTACTAATTTTTTTAGTTTTAAATTTTCATACGACACAATCCATTCGTTAGTTCGATTTGGCGTTATGTACAATTTCGATTAATTTTTCCCATGTAACTTTTTTTTTATCATTCGTAGAGAAATGTCGCATTCTAGAAAAGTTCTTAGAATTTAATTTTCTAGAAATCTAGATTCTTTCGAAATTGGTCCAGCCACCAGGAGATGAGTTTCTATTCCGACTATAATAGTTAAGATTTTAGAATTCTCCGCTTTTATTAACCTCAATATCAAGCTGCATTCAAAATTTCATGTTGATATCATGAATGGAAGTACTATTTTTTTTAGTTTTAAATTTTCATACGACACAATCCATTCGTTAGTTCGATTTAGCGTTATGTACAATTTCGATTAATTTTTCCCATGTAACTTTTTTTTTATCATTCGTAGAGAAATGTCGCATTCTAGAAAAGTTCTTAGAATTTAATTTTCTACAAATCTAGATTCTTTCGAAATTGGTCCAGCCACCAGGAGATGAGTTTCTATTCTGACTATAATAGTTAAGATTTTAGAATTCTCCGCTTTTATTAACCTCAATATCAAGCTGCATTCAAAATTTCATGTTGATATCATGAATGGAAGTACTATTTTTTTTAGTTTTAAATTTTCATACGACACAATCCATTCGTTAGTTCGATTTAGCGTTATGTACAATTTCGATTAATTTTTCCCATGTAACTTTTTTTTTATCATTCGTAGAGAAATGTCGCATTCTAGAAAAGTTCTTAGAATTTAATTTTCTACAAATCTAGATTCTTTCGAAATTGGTCCAGCCACCAGGAGATGAGTTTCTATTCTGACTATAATAGTTAAGATTTTAGAATTCTCCGCTTTTATTAACCTCAATATCAAGCTGCATTCAAAATTTCATGTTGATATCATGAATGGAAGTACTATTTTTTTTAGTTTTAAATTTTCATACGACACAATCCATTCGTTAGTTCGATTTAGCGTTATGTACAATTTCGATTAATTTTTCCCATGTAACTTTTTTTTTATCATTCGTAGAGAAATGTCGCATTCTAGAAAAGTTCTTAGAATTTAATTTTCTACAAATCTAGATTCTTTCGAAATTGGTCCAGCCACCAGGAGATGAGTTTCTATTCTGACTATAATAGTTAAGATTTTAGAATTCTCCGCTTTTATTAACCTCAATATCAAGCTGCATTCAAAATTTCATGTTGATATCATGAATGGAAGTACTATTTTTTTTAGTTTTAAATTTTCATACGACACAATCCATTCGTTAGTTCGATTTAGCGTTATGTACAATTTCGATTAAATTTTCCCATGTAACTTTTTTTTTATCATTCCTAGAGAAATGTCGCATTCTAGAAAAGTTCTTAGAATTTAATTTTCTACAACTCTAGATTCTTTCGAAATTGGTCCAGCCACCAGGAGATGAGTTTCTATTCTGACTATAATAGTTAAGATTTTAGAATTCTCCGCTTTTATTAACCTCAATATCAAGCTGCATTCAAAATTTCATGTTGATATCATGAATGGAAGTACTAATTTTTTTAGTTTTAAATTTTCATACGACACAATCCATTCGTTAGTTCGATTTAGCGTTATGTACAATTTCGATTAATTTTTCCCATGTAACTTTTTTTTTATCATTCCTAGAGAAATGTCGCATTCTAGAAAAGTTCTTAGAATTTAATTTTCTACAAATCTAGATTCTTTCGAAATTGGTCCAGCCACCAGGAGATGAGTTTCTATTCTGACTATAATAGTTAAGATTTTAGAATTCTCCGCTTTTATTAACCTCAATATCAAGCTGCATTCAAAATTTCATGTTGATATCATGAATGGAAGTACTAATTTTTTTAGTTTTAAATTTTCATACGACACAATCCATTCGTTAGTTCGATTTAGCGTTATGTACAATTTCGATTAATTTTTCCCATGTAACTTTTTTTTTATCATTCGTAGAGAAATGTCGCATTCTAGAAAAGTTCTTAGAATTTAATTTTCTACAAATCTAGATTCTTTCGAAATTGGTCCAGCCACCAGGAGATGAGTTTCTATTCCGACTATAATAGTTAAGATTTTAGAATTCTCCGCTTTTATTAACCTCAATATCAAGCTGCATTCAAAATTTCATGTTGATATCATGAATGGAAGTACTATTTTTTTTAGTTTTAAATTTTCATACGACACAATCCATTCGTTAGTTCGATTTAGCGTTATGTACAATTTCGATTAATTTTTCCCATGTAACTTTTTTTTTATCATTCGTAGAGAAATGTCGCATTCTAGAAAAGTTCTTAGAATTTAATTTTCTACAAATCTAGATTCTTTCGAAATTGGTCCAGCCACCAGGAGATGAGTTTCTATTCCGACTATAATAGTTAAGATTTTAGAATTCTCCGCTTTTATTAACCTCAATATCAAGCTGCATTCAAAATTTCATGTTGATATCATGAATGGAAGTACTATTTTTTTTAGTTTTAAATTTTCATACGACACAATCCATTCGTTAGTTCGATTTAGCGTTATGTACAATTTCGATTAATTTTTCCCATGTAACTTTTTTTTTATCATTCCTAGAGAAATGTCGCATTCTAGAAAAGTTCTTAGAATTTAATTTTCTACAAATCTAGATTCTTTCGAAATTGGTCCAGCCACCAGGAGATGAGTTTCTATTCTGACTATAATAGTTAAGATTTTAGAATTCTCCGCTTTTATTAACCTCAATATCAAGCTGCATTCAAAATTTCATGTTGATATCATGAATGGAAGTACTATTTTTTTTAGTTTTAAATTTTCATACGACACAATCCATTCGTTAGTTCGATTTAGCGTTATGTACAATTTCGATTAATTTTTCCCATGTAACTTTTTTTTTATCATTCCTAGAGAAATGTCGCATTCTAGAAAAGTTCTTAGAATTTAATTTTCTACAAATCTAGATTCTTTCGAAATTGGTCCAGCCACCAGGAGATGAGTTTCTATTCTGACTATAATAGTTAAGATTTTAGAATTCTCCGCTTTTATTAACCTCAATATCAAGCTGCATTCAAAATTTCATGTTGATATCATGAATGGAAGTACTATTTTTTTTAGTTTTAAATTTTCATACGACACAATCCATTCGTTAGTTCGATTTAGCGTTATGTACAATTTCGATTAATTTTTCCCATGTAACTTTTTTTTTATCATTCGTAGAGAAATGTCGCATTCTAGAAAAGTTCTTAGAATTTAATTTTCTACAAATCTAGATTCTTTCGAAATTGGTCCAGCCACCAGGAGATGAGTTTCTATTCTGACTATAATAGTTAAGATTTTAGAATTCTCCGCTTTTATTAACCTCAATATCAAGCTGCATTCAAAATTTCATGTTGATATCATGAATGGAAGTACTATTTTTTTTAGTTTTAAATTTTCATACGACACAATCCATTCGTTAGTTCGATTTAGCGTTATGTACAATTTCGATTAATTTTTCCCATGTAACTTTTTTTTTATCATTCCTAGAGAAATGTCGCCTTCTAGAAAAGTTCTTAGAATTTAATTTTCGTAGAGAAATGTCATTTTCGTAGAGAAATGTCGCATTCTAGAAAAGTTCTTAGAATTTAATTTTCTACAAATCTAGATTCTTTCGAAATTGGTCCAGCCACCAGGAGATGAGTTTCTATTCTGACTATAATAGTTAAGATTTTAGAATTCTCCGCTTTTATTAACCTCAATATCAAGCTGCATTCAAAATTTCATGTTGATATCATGAATGGAAGTACTATTTTTTTTAGTTTTAAATTTTCATACGACACAATCCATTCGTTAGTTCGATTTAGCGTTATGTACAATTTCGATTAATTTTTCCCATGTAACTTTTTTTTTATCATTCCTAGAGAAATGTCGCCTTCTAGAAAAGTTCTTAGAATTTAATTTTCTACAAATCTAGATTCTTTCGAAATTGGTCCAGCCACCAGGAGATGAGTTTCTATTCTGACTATAATAGTTAAGATTTTAGAATTCTCCGCTTTTATTAACCTCAATATCAAGCTGCATTCAAAATTTCATGTTGATATCATGAATGGAAGTACTATTTTTTTTAGTTTTAAATTTTCATACGACACAATCCATTCGTTAGTTCGATTTAGCGTTATGT